>NW_026471709.1:0-12283 GCF_026875155.1 Cherax quadricarinatus | reverse complement strand
GGGGGGCTCCTTGGCGTGGTGAAGAGGCTCTTGGTCTGAGGAATTAGACCTATCGGTCTTCTTCCTCAGACCGAACCTAATTACCCCCCAATCTCCCCTCCCCTATCCCATCCTCCCCATCCTCCCCTTTTTCCTTTCCTCCTCCTCCTCCCCACCCCTCCCTTTTGCCCTTCCTTTTTTGGCCTTTGGGATTTTTCCCACAGGCATGCTAGTTCCTGGGTAGGGGAAAGGGTACCAGGGTCCATCCCATTCTGTTGAGGTTCTTGGCGGTGGCGTAGTTTGCCGTGGAATCTGGATCGCCTAGGGATGTCCTGATCCCTCTCCTGTATCCCGGAGGGTGGCTTTGGGTGTCTTTCGGGCGACGGGTGTATCTCTGGAAGCCACCTTTCGGATTCCGGGGGTGGTGGCCGAAGGAGGTATGCTTTGTGGTGGATGTCCGGCCTCCCTCTCTTTTGTCCACTGAGGTAGCTCGGCAGATGTGAGGTTGCTATCCCGGATTGCTGGTTTGCTGGCATGATGGGTAGGGTATGGCACGGGTTCCATGCTGCATCTGCACTACTTGCGGTGCTGAGGTCTTCTTGGGGGCGGAGGGAGATTTCTGGCCCTTTCATTCCTCCTAGGAACTATCCCTCCCCGGTCCCCCCTTTTTTTATTCTTTTTTTTATTTTTATTTTCTTTTCTTCTTTCTTTTTTTTCTTAAAAACAAAAAGAAAGAAGTAACCTAACCATGGAGTACCCGATCCATGACCCCGCTACCCCCGGGCCCCTTATTACCGCACCCCGTTCTGACTTCGCCTCGTCTTTTGGCCACTCTTCGGACATTCCTAAGGCCCCTGTACCTCTTGCTGGTGCTGTTTCCTCACCCGCTTCAGGTACCAGGGCTTCCACTGACTCCTTCGATTTGTCTGACCTCTGCTCTCCTTTAACTATGCTTCCGGCTTCTCCCTCTACGGTGCGGCGATTTTCGAATCGCCAGCCCGTCCCATGTCGGACCGACTCTGATCCCACTTCTAAACGTCAGCGACAATCTCCTAATGATGTTACTTCGTTACCTTCCCTTTCTACTTGGAAAAGACCGACACGTTATGCACTCCCTCTCCACACTCAGTTTCAGACCAAACAATGGACTAAATTCTTTACATTAAAACCGACTTCTTCTACTGCCTATCTTTCCGACCATAGTACAGTGGTCCCCCGCTTTTCGTAGTTCCCGGCAATCGTAAAATTCGCCAATCATAGGGGTATTTTCATATAAACATGGACTCTCTTTTCATAGGTTGACTCGCGAGTCGTAGTTCGTCCGGGACGCGTATGCACGACGTGAGCCAGGGCGGCAGCCAGTCTGGCATTGTTTACCAGTGAGCGAAGGTCCCCTCGCGTGCTCCAGCGAAATATTTCATAATATTCCATTTATTTTAGTGCTTGCAAGTACTAAATAAGCTACCATGGCTCCAAAGAAAGCTCCTAGTGCCAAGCCTGTGGTAAAGAAGGTGAGAAATACGACTGAATTTAAGAAAACCATCATTGAACAATATGAAAGTGGTACAAGTGTGGCCGAACTGTCCAGGATGTATAAGAAACCCTACACAACCTTATGTTCCATAGTGGCCAAAGAAAAATGAAATAAAGGATGCTGTTGTTGCAAAGGGAGTAACTATGCTGACAAAAATGAGATCACCAGTACTGGAAGAGGTTGAGAAGTTATTATTGGTGTGGATAAATGAGAAACAATTAGCAGGAGATAATCTTATGACTTCGTTTATTTGTGAAAAGGCTAGGCAGTTGCATGAAGATTTGGTAAAGAAATTGCCTGCAAATATTGGTGAAGTGAGTGAATTTAAGGCCAGCAAAGGCTGGTTTGAGAGATTTAAGAACCATACTGGCATACACAGTGTGCTAAGGCATGGTGAGGCTGCCAGTTCGGACCACAAGGCAGCTGAAAAATATGTGCATGAATTCCAGGAGTACATAAACAGTGAAGGACTGAAACCTGAACAAATGTTCAACTGTGACGAAACAGGCCTCTTTTGGAAGAAAATGCCAAAGAGGACCTTCATTACACAAGAGGAAAAGGCAATGCCAGGACATAAGCCTATGAAAGACAGGCTGACGCTAATGTTCTGCGCTAATGCTAGTGGGGATTTCAAAGTGAAGCCATTACTAGTGTACCATTCTGAAAATCCCAGAGTGTTCAGGAAAAACAATGTTATGAAGAGTAAATTGTGTGTTTTGGAAATCTAATAGTAGGCATGGGTCACGAGGGAAATTTTCGTCGAGTGGTTCAATGAAGTGTTTGGCCCTAGTGTGAAGGAGTATCTCCTGGAAAAGAAATTGGATCTCAAGTGCATGCTAGTAATGGACAATGCACCTACTCATCCTCCAAACTTGGATGACCTAATTTTCGAGGAGTTTGGGTTCATCACAGTAAAGTTCTTGCCCCCGAATACCACTCCTCCTCCAACCCATGGACCAGCAGGTTATTGCAAACTTTAAAAAACTCTACACACAAAAGCAATGTTTCACAGGTGGTTGACTGTGACCACAGACACTCACTTGACCCTAAGGGAATTTTGGAGAGAACACTTCAGCATCCTCCACTGCATAACCTTATAGGTATGGCTTGGGAGGGAGTGACTACCAGGACTTTGAACTCTGCCTGGAGAAAATTGTGGCCAGATTGTGTCGACAAGAGGGATTTTGAAGGATTTGGGACTGACCCTAATGAGCCTATGTCTGTTGTAAAATCAATTGTGCACTGGGGAGTTCCATGGGGTTGGATGTGAGTTTGGAGGATGTGGAAGAATTGGTGGAAGACCACAATGAAGAGCTCACCACTGAGGAGCTGCAAGAGCTTCAGCAGGAAGAGCAACACATCGCAGCTCAGAATCTTGCTGCAGAGGAGGCGGAAGAGAGATGGAAGAAGGTGCCTTCTTCAGAAATTAAAGAGATTTTTACTATGTGGGGTAAGATGGAAAGCTTTATGGAGAAACATCACCCTAACAAGGTTGTTGCGAGCCAGGTTGGCAAGGTGTACAGTGACAAAGTCTTGGGCCATTTTAGGGAAGTGTTAGAGATGCCAGAAACAGAGCTCTCTCCACAGTTATTTTGTGAGACAGGACTCCAGTGACTCTCAAGGTGGTCCTAGTGGCATTAAGAAACAGAGAAGAGAACAAACCCCAGAAAAGCAAAATGGTACCTGAGGTGTTAATGGAAGGGGATTCCCCTTCCAAACTATAAACAATCCACTCTCTCTCCTGCTCCAGTCTCCCATACACTAAGAAGAATCTCCAATAAAGGTAAGTGTTATGCTGTTAATGTTTCATTCATCATTTCCCATTGTATTGTTTATGTACTACATGTATATTTCATGTTAAAAATTTTTTTGTTTTAATACTTCTGGGTGTCAGGAACGGATTAATTGTATTTACTTTATTTCTTATGGGGAAAATTGATTCGTATATCGTAAATTTCGTTTATAGTAACGGCTCCAGGAACGGATTAATTACGAACAACGAGGGACCACTGTATTGGCAAAGCGCTCCTACGCCACGTTGGTAGAGATATTTCCTTTCATGCTCTTAAGAGTGGTACGCGCATCATCACAGTCCAGAATTCTACTCAAGCTCATGATCTTTCTCTTCTTTCACATATCGACACTATTCCTATCACTATCGAAAAACATCATTCCCTCAATTCTTGTAGTCCAACAGAATTTCCAGACACGTGGCACTGACATTCTCGAACAGCTGGAACTCCAAGATCTCCCAAGTCTCAAGGTAGACACTTATGTTCTTCCTGCCTGCAGGCAAAGACGATACCCTTGCAATGTGGCTCATTTAACTTTTGACAGCCATGAACTCCCATCCTCTGTTTATGTAGCAGGACATCAGTTACAAGTTCAGAAGGTGATCCCTACACCGCAACAGTGTAGGAATTGCTGGCAATTTGGCCACCCAGCAAAATATTGCAGATCTATAGCCGAATGCCCAGTCTGTGGTGCCGATGACCATTCTAATACGTCTTGCAGTTGAACTTCCTCTTGCCTCAACTGTCATGAGGCTCACCCTTCGTACTCTCGCCGTTGCCAAGTCTACTTAAATGAGTGGGAAATTTGTTGCCTCAAAGAGGCAGAAGGTCTCCCTTATGCTATGGCGGTTTCTCATCTCCGCCTCCAAGGGAGACTGCCCCGTGTTTCTTATTCTCGTGTTTCAAAGCGTCCCCCCACTTCTGGGGTCACATCTTCTGCAGCCTCCTCTGCGGTTGCCAGTCCCATAGTCACTCCTGTATCTAATTCTTTTGCTGTCCTGGGCTCAGACGTCCCTACTTCAACTCCTCAGTCTGTCCTCACTTCTTCGTGTCCTCCCTCACAAACCCCGGTATCGACAAGACCTCGTACGACACCTCCTCCCAATTGTCCCTCTACTTCTCAGAAGCCCAAAAAATCTCCTTTAACCCCTCCTCCTCTTCATCCACCTCCACATTTTACCTTCCCTGTCTCTGTACCTGAGTCTTCCCCTTTCACTGGCTCTGTTACAAGTGTGGAGGTTCATCCTCCTCCTTGTACTGTGCCTTCCTCCCCTGCCCCCTCCCACATTTCTTCCTCTTCTGCCCTTTCCCGGGTTTCTGCCTCTTCTGTTCCCTCCCACACTTCTCCAGTTCCCTCCACCCTTTTGCCCCTCCCTATCTTGGTACAGTCCATTACAGCTCCAATCTTTACTCAAACTCCTCCTCCTTCCATCTCCAATATTGTCTCCCATACGACGTCTCTGAACTCCCAAAAACACTTGAAGCAATCTCTGAATATATTGCAGAGACCAAACCATCAATGGACACTGATCCACCCTCTGTTCCTTATCTTTCCTCTTCTCCATCTGCGCAACTCCTTTCTTCACAACGCACCGTTCCTTCGCTACTTGAACGTTTTCCTTTGCCACCGCATGTAGACTTTTCTAGCCCCTCTAGTCCGTAGATACCCTTACCTGCGGATTCAGGTATCTTTATCGTTGCCAATCTTTGGCCTATTTACAGTGAATATTCGTGGCCTCAGGGTAATCGGGGTGAGCTTCAGATGTTGCTCTCCCAGTTTTCCCCTGTTGGTGTTTGCTTACGGGAACCAAAATTACACTCTGCTCTGTTATCTACCCCTATCTCAGGCTATAATTTATTGTATTCTTCAGATCCTTTCCTGATGGGATTTTTAAAATGAAAGTGCCCTTTTTACACACTGATATTCAGTACCATCAGTTATTTGTTCGTACTTCGCTGCATTACACACAGCCTGTATCCACTTGCATAGGTGGTATACACTCTTTTTCTTTGTATCTCTCTCCTTCTGGGGCATTATCTATCCCAGATATTGCCTTTCTTGTTTCGTCATTACCGCCACCACTTCTGTTCCTTGGCAATTTTAATGCCCATCATTTCCTCTGGGGGTCTCACTGTGATTCCCTGGCATTCAGTTAGGGGCCCTTTTTCTTGCTACCCACCCCCCCCCATGTTTAAATACAGGTACTCACACCCATTTTGATCCTCGGACTCATACTCTCTCTTGCATCGATCTCTCAGTCTGCTCTTCCTCCACCCCCATTAGACTTCTCTTGGTCTGTTCTCCCGGATTTACATGACGTGATTCATTTCCCAAACCCATTCTTACTTCCCCTTCATATTAAACCACCTCTTCATAACCCACGCTGGCAATTTGATCAGGAAAATTTGGGAAAACCTTTACTCACAACTAACTGTTTTTAGTGAGGTTTTTCTTTCATCCTCCATTGATGGCTTTTACACCTCTTCTCGTCCTCCTTTTTAACCGCAGCTTCTCTTTCTATACCCCAAACTTTGGGCAGGCATTCTCAGAAATGCGTGCCTTGGTGGTCTCCTGCTTGTGCTCGTGCAGTACGTTTGAAACACGCTGCTGGGCAGGTACTGGTACAATGAACCACGGAGAGACTTCTTGATTTTAAGCAGAAGTGTGCGATCACTCACCGTGTCATCCGTGACGCTAAATGCACTTGCGGGCGAGATTATGCCCTCCACCATCACCTCTGCTTCCTCTATGATGAAAGTCTGGAAAAAAAGTACGAAAACTGAGTGGTAAATATTCTCCTGACCGGCTCCTGTTCTGCGGTTGCCGGTGT
The DNA here is from genome assembly GCF_026875155.1 of Cherax quadricarinatus. Classification (NCBI taxonomy): domain Eukaryota; kingdom Metazoa; phylum Arthropoda; class Malacostraca; order Decapoda; family Parastacidae; genus Cherax; species Cherax quadricarinatus. The sequence goes on along the minus strand of NW_026471709.1, from coordinate 6,146 downwards.
TGATATAGCAAACCCACTAGATTTGCCAATGAAACGGGCAATCATCTGGTCTGTATTTCTCAGGGGCTCCATCTATGCCCCTCGTTTCTCTCCTCAAAGTCTGCCAGAGAGTTAGCACCCTTTGACTTTTCTTCTCTCAGAGAAGAACAGTACATATAATGTGCCTTTTACACTTTAGGAACTGGAGGCAACACTCTCAGCTTGCCAATCATCGGCAGCTGAGCCCGACGACATTCGTATTCGTATGCTACAACATTTACATCAGTCAGCCCTTGCAGTCCTATTATGCCTTTTCAATCTTATTTGGCCACAGGGAGTTCTTCCACAGCTGTGGAAATCTGCCATTGTTCTCCCTTTCCGCAAACCGGGTACTACGGGACATGAAGCCTCCCACTATTGTCCCATTGCTCTTACCAGTGCAGTTTGCAAAGTGATGGAACGCCTGGTAAATAGACGTTTAGTGTGGTAATTAGAGAGACACAACAGTCTCTCCACTTGTCAATATGGCTTTCATAAGGGCCGTTCTACCATAGACCCCTTACTATGCTTGAATACATATGTTCGTAATGCCTCTGCGAATAACCACTCGGTTATTGCCATGTTTTTTGACCTTGAGAAGGCATATGACACAACTTGGAGGTATAATATTTTGGCCCAAGCCCACTCCTTAGGCCTTCAAGGCAATCTACCATCCTTCCTTAAGAACTTTTTAACTGACAGACATTTCCGTGTTCGGGTTAATAATGTGCTCTCCCTGGACTTTATCCAAGCTGAAGTGTCCCCCAGGGGTGTGTTCTGAGCACAACACTTTTTCTCCTTGCTATAAATGATTTGGCCTCTAGCCTTCCATCCAATATTTGGTCATCACTCTATGTTGATGACTTTGCTATTGCATGTGTAGGCACTGACTGTCACCTCATTACAGTTTCTCTCCAACATGCGGTCAACCGTGTTTCCAATTGGGCCACCACACATGGGTTTAAATTTTCCAGTACCAAAACTCACCAAATTACTTTCACTAGAGCCTGTCATCTCCCATCATCCTTTGTACCTCTATGGCTCCCTATCCCTGAAAGTGATACAGTCGGTTTCTAGGTCTCCTTTTTGACCGTAGGTTATCCTGGAAACCTCACATTACCTCTTTGAAGGCAACTTGTCACAGCCAGCTGAACCTTCTTAAAACCCTTGCTCATGGGGAGCTGATCGTCGAATCTCCTTCGCCTACATTCCGCCCTCATTTTACGAAACTTGATTATGGTGACCAATCTATTCAGCGGCCTCTCCTGCTACTCTCTCTAGCCTTAACCCCATTCATCACCAAGGATTACGTTTATGCCTTGGTGCTTTTCGCTCCTTTCCCTGTTGAGAGCCTCTATGCAGAAGTGAATGTTCCATCCTTATCCGACGCCGTGATGCCCATGCTTTGTACTATTAAAGCTCTCACGATCCCGCAATCCTTCCATTTATAGAAAGGTCCCCCCGATATAGTAGACATTCTTTATTTGTTCGCCGCCCCTGTTTGCTCCGTCCCCTTCTCTCTTCGCCTACATCGCTCTTGTCTTCCTCTTCAATTTTCCATCTCTCTATGTTCATGTAGCATCTCCCGTTTTCCCTACCCCCTGGGAAGTTCCAGCTGTTCGAGTCGTTCTTTCTCATCCCTTGCTCGAAAGCCCAACTGTCTACGGTAGCTTCCCCGCTCTCTTTTTCTTGACCCCTTCCACTCTCATTCTCATGCCATTGCAGTGTACACAGATGGCTCTAAGTCTTCTGACGGCGTAGGATTCGCAGCAGTGTTTCCGGACAGCGTCGTACGAGGGCATTTACTATCTTCGGCTAGTATCTTTACTGATGAATTGTATGCCATTCTTGCAGCACTTATCCGTATTGCATCTATGCCTGTGTCATCATTTGTGGTTGTCTCAGACTCCCTTAGTGCTTTACAGGCTATACAGAAATTTGATACACCTCACCCCTTAGTCCTCCGTATCCAACTTCGGCTACGCCGCATCTCTTCCAAGCATAAAGATATTGTTTTTTGTTGGGTCCCTGGTCATGTTGACGTACAGGGCAATGAACAGGCAGACACTGCTGCGCAGTCAGCAGGTCAGCAGTACATGACCTACCAGTTTCATATAGAGGTGTTCCATTTACGGACTATTTTGCTGCAATAGCTACCCACCTTCACACCTGTTGGCAACAACGTTGGTCTACTTTGCTCGGCAACAACGTTGGTCTACTTTGCTCAGTAACAAACTTCAATCTATTAAACCGAGTATAGGTTACTGGCCGTCTTCTTGTCACCAATGTCGAGGTTGGGAGACTACTCTCTCCCGTCTTCACATTGGCCATACTCGTCTTACTCATGGTTATCTCATGGAGAGGCGCCCTGCTCCTCTCTGTGAGAATTGTCAGGTTCCATTATCGGTTAGCCACATTCTATTAGACTGCCCACTTTATCAATGAGCACCCAGAATATACCTCCAACGTCGTCTTCGCTCCGCTGCTCTCTCTTTACCTTCCCTTCTTGCTGATGAACCCACCTTTCATCCGGACTCTCTCATTGGCTTTTTGACAACAACTGACTTACTTCACAAACTCTGATGATACCTTCAGCCCTTTCTACCTCAATCTCTTGCTACCCTCTACCCCAGCACTATCCCCTGAACTGCTGTTTTCTGTAACCTACTGATCATCCCTCCCCCCTTCTATCGCTCAATACTCTCGTTTCCTTCCCTATCCTGCAGCGCTGCATAGCCCTTGTGGTTTCGCTCTTCTTTTTTATTATAATAATAATTTTGAAATTTGTGTGGAATTGGCAAAATTGATAAATTCTGACCACTGTATTGGATAGTTGAAATCAGTAAATGGGTGGTTTCTTGTACTCATTCGATAGAAAAAATCAAGTTCTAGCGAAATAGTTATGGTTTCTGTCGACAAGTACACTGGAATTGGCCGAAAATAGGGCTCAAATTGGGCAAAATCGCCAATGCGTAAACATAGTCGAGACCACTAACTTCATGAGAGCATAATTCCGTAAGTTTTCCATCAAATTTCATACTTTTGGTGTCATTATGATCGGGAAAAGATTCTTTATCTTTTCATAAGAAAAAATAATTTTGTTTTTTGAAATTTGGCTGACCCTAAGAACAAGTCTCTGAGAGGGCCGGTTGAACCTGAAAGGGTTAAGTTCCTTCAGTGTCAGTGATTGAGCTATGGTAAAATCCTTTAATATTCCTCGTGGAGAAAGTCCAATTCTGGTTTGTTCCTAACACTCCCCTTTCCCTATCCTTCTGTGCCTGAAGGCTCATGTCTGCTACAAATTCACTTTAAATTTTAATCACATTTGCATGCTATGGAAGGATACGTCACTAGTTCAAATTCCCAGATGAGGTCAGATAAATGACCATTTTCCTCGGAGTAATTCAAGGTTATTTACAAAAGTTGGCCAGTACTTACCACAGAGCTATATGCTCTTCTAGCTGCCATCATAATCATAGTAACCATGTCCATCTGCTCATTCATTGATGTTTCAGACTTTAAATTGTGCTATTCTGCATCTCATCATGCTCTACACATAGCAATAGTTGTGTTGAAATTCCAGCAGCTGTAAAGAAGCTCTTTTTGCTGGGTCCCTGGACATTATATTCATGGCAGTTTACATGCAGACTCAGCTGCTAGATTTGCTACACACAACCTACTAATCTTGGCCTATTTTTTAGTACATTATTATTACTTTTATGGGGGAGAGCCAAAGCATTGAGACTCGATTCATGGAATTACAGCAGAGTTCCAATTTCTTAGATCAAGAGCCCCTCACCATCATCCAGAAACCTTCCTGGAGGGGATTTTCAGTACAGTACTCTCTCAGTGAAAGATGCTACTGGTAACAATGTTGATCTGGGTTTGTGTCCAACCAACTGGATTTTTCCAATCACAAATGGGTTCCTGGAACTTTTCTTTCCATCACTGTTGGGTACGGAAAACAGTGGACACGCATGACTCACACATGAATATCTTATAGAGATGCCCAGCACTTCTCTGCAGGGACTGCCACACAGTGCTATTAATTCACTGCACAGTGTGCCCTATCAGTCAATGTAAAGAATTTAGTTTTAAACATCTGCGATACCCTGACTGACTTACTTTACCTTCCTTCTTTGCTAAAAGTTGTACCTTTAACACTAACTCACAATGACTTTTAAATGGGAAATAATCTATTACACCAAACTATGACTTATTTGAAACTCATACTAACCTTAACTTCACTAACCCCTACCACTGACACTCTCCAATACAGTGATATAAACAGTGGACACCCGACTTACAAACAACTCCCAACTCTAACAATTATGTAAGAGTATTTTTGTAAGTGCTTCTATAAGTGTATTTTTGGGGGCTGAAACTGACTAATCTAATTTACAATATTCCTTATGGGAGCAAATTCGTTCGGTAACGGCACCCGAACAGCCTTCTGGAACGAATTAATATCGTAAGTCGGGGGTCCACTGTAATCCATATGAGTTTAAGCTTTTTTTAATGTAAGAATATAGAGGTGTGATGAAGCACCAACAGTACGGCATTGATTGCAAAGTAGTCTTTATTGGAACACTATTTCATCAGAGTGGCTTGATCAAGTAGACAAAATTCAACAGAAAAATCACATAGTACATCCAGCCCAGGCTTTCATGCGCTGAATTGATAAGATAAGATAAGATTTCGTTCGGATTTTTAACCCCGGAGGGTTAGCCACCCAGGATAACCCAAGAAAGTCAGTGCGTCATCGAGGACTGTCTAACTTATTTCCATTGGGGTCCTTAATCTTGTCCCCCAGGATGCGACCCACACCAGTCGACTAACACCCAGGTACCTATTTGCTGCTAGGTGAACAGGACAACAGGTGTAAGGAAACGTGTCGGAATGTTTCCACCCGCCGAGAATCGAACCCGGGCCCTCCGTGTGTGAAGCGGGAGCTTTAGCCACCAGGCCACCGGTGCTGAATGGGTGGAGTCCAAAAAAGTCAGTTCAGTGAGTGAGATCTGAGAAGTGTGCCAGCACTGAAACAAACCTACTGGCACAGGCTAGGCTTGTTCCTCTCTTCTTAATACAATGTGAGTTATTGGTGTACACCAATTAACATACTACTATTTTGCTGAATTGCTTTAATAAGTTCAGTGGAAGAGGATTATCAAAAATATTTTATCCTGTCATTTTCATAATGGCATGTGACAGGGTGGATAGGGGAGCAATGTGGCAGATGTTACAGATGTATGGAATAGGAGGTAGGTTACTGAAAGCAATGAAGAGTTTTTACGAGGATAGTGAGGCTCAGGTTAGAGTATGTAGGAGAGAGGGAGATTATTTCCCAGTAAAAGTAGGCTTTAGACAAGGATATGCAATGTCGGGTGAATGCTCGGGTGTTGGCAAGAAGTGTGGGGTTAAAAGATAAAGAATCTAACACATAGTAGGAGTTGTCACAGTTGCTATTTGCTGAAGACACTGTGCTTCTGGGAGATTCTGAAGAGAAGTTGCAGAGGTTGGTGGATGAGTTTGGTAGGATATGTAAAAGAAGAAAATTAAAAGTGAATATAGGAAAGAGTAAGGTGATGAGAAAAGCAAAAAAATTAGGTGAGGAAAGACTAATTATCAGATTGGAGGGAGAGAGTACGGAGGAGGTGAATGTATTCAGATATTTAGGAGTGGATGTCAGCAGATGGGTCTATGAAAGATGAGGTGAATCTCAGAATTGATGAGGGGGAAAAGGTGAGTGGTGCACTTAGGAGTCTGTGGAGACAAAGAACTTTGTCCATACCTGGAGTTTACCTGGAGAGAGTTTCGGGGGTCAACGCCCCCGCGGCCCGGTCTGTGACCAGGCCTCCTGGTGGATCAGTGCCTGATCAACCAGGCTGTTGCTGCTGGCTGCACGCAAACCAACGTACGAGCCACAGCCCGCTGATCAGGAACTGACTTTAGGTGCTTGTCCAGTGCCAGCTTGAAGACTGCCAGGGGTCTGTTGGTAATCCCCCTTATGTGCGCTGGGAGGCAGTTGAACAGTCTCGGGCCCCTGACACTTATTGTATGGTCTCTTAACGTGCTAGTGACACCCCTGCTTTTCATTGGGGGATGGTGCGTCGTCTGCCTCAAGTCTA
>NW_026471708.1:0-11776 GCF_026875155.1 Cherax quadricarinatus | reverse complement strand
CTGAAGAAAAGCCTACTGTGTAGGCAAAAGTTTCGAAATAAAATACCTAACTCTTGCAAATGTTTTTTCCAAACAAGTGTTTCTGGTATTTTGAACGACATGAGGGAAGGGGAAAAAACCCCGAGGTGCCCCTGTTTGCGATGACGTGAAGTTGAGAGAAGAGTTCTTCCCGATCGAAGCCCGGAGAAATACAAAGGGACTGGACGGGCTGCAACCTGGTCCCGTAACTGGTCCTAGTTAAATCCCCCCAAGTAAAAAGCATGGGGATGGGAAGGGGCAAAGAAGACCGCAGAGGGAGTACAGTCTGGGGGGCCAGGACTAAAACCCCCTCAAGGAAAAAGTTCTGGGGGGATATAACACCAGGCATTTTCCCAAAGCGCACAAAAAACCAAATAACTGCCGCCTGGAAAACCTCAGAACAGCTTTCCACATCTTAAAAAGGAATCGTTAGGACCCTGTAAAAACCGTGTACTTTTAGGCCCATGGAAATAAAAAACCCAAATCAGTAAAAATGTGCCCCTTTAAAATTGACAACTTTTCACCCACACATTTGGTTTTTTTCAAGTCACCACGGACTACTTGAAAAAGCCCCTGTGGGGGTGAAACGTTGTCAATAAAGGATCACATTATACTGCATTTGTGTTTATTTTCCCTTTGTGTCGGTATTTTATACCATTTAATTTCCAATTAGGCCATATTGGATATGGGCACCAGTTTTGGGAAACCCCACCTAGCCAAGCATGTAAAGAAACTAGAGAAAGGCAAAGGTTTGCAACAAAACTAGTCCCAGAGTTAAAAGGGGAGTCCTATGAGGGGGGGGTTAAGGGAAATCAACCCGACGACACGAGGACAGGGAGATAGCGGGGGCAGAAAAAGCTTTCAAAAACGAGAGGGTTGCAAGGTGGACAAAGCAGGATTTTTCCCGGACTGGGCCGCAACAAAGGGGGACATTTTTAAGCGAAGACACAGATGAATAAAGGGTGTTTGGAAGTACTTCCTCAGCCACAGGTATCAGGGAAATGGAATAGTTTGGGGAAGCGATGTAGTGGAGGCAGGTCCATACATGCTTTAAGCAGAGGGACGATAAAGTCATGGTTCAGGAGAGTACCTAGTAGCGACCAGTGAAAAGGGGGGGCCAGGGCTTGGGCTCGCCCCTGAACCCAACTAGGGGAGTACACAACAAAACACAAAACCCACCACACCACAACACACACACCACACAAGAACATAGAACTATGAAAGCAGGGAAAATGCAACAGGCCTACTGACCCCTGCGAAGCAGCCATGCCACCCCCCAGGCCTAAATAAAGACCCCCCTATCACGTCACTTCCACTTAAAGGGAAGGGGACGGCACCAACCCGGGAGCCCCAAACTAGTCAGGTTTTAACTCAAACCCACCCAAACCCACTCGTATTTTTCCAACCATTTTTTAAAACTACACATTTTCCCCCCCACACACACATCACAAACGTACGTGGACAGACACATGCTTTTCTCCGAAAGGAAAAAGGGCACGATGTTTTCCCGGGGCACGACGGATGACTCGGTTTGAAAAAGGACACTCGGGTTTAGAAATGGGGGCGCAATCCTAGGGAAGAAAGTTGCGGACCACTCCGTATCATCAAGGGAAGGCTCCGATCTGACAAACCTAACCATGCGCCAGCAAATACGGGAAAGGGTGGATCAATGGAACAACAGTAAGACACGCCGGCCCCCAAGGGGGTAAACAGTCAATCACCTTTCCCCTTAAAAATAAAGGCTTAAAAGGGGAAAGCAAAAACCCCCTTGGGGGTGGGTTACACACCTGGGAAAAACGGGACAAACTGAGTTTAAAATGGGTTCAACCTGAGGGGGGAACCAAAAACTGATCCTATCAACAGGGAAATGCAACCATTTGAAGAGAGTCATGAGACAGGGCCGCTCCCTTTACTCGGAGGAACTGGGTCACCAAGGGTGTGTGATGCGATACCCCTATGATTCCCCTCGAGGCGTAGAGCTCACCCCAGTGTCGTGTCAGCTCAGCGTCCTCTCAAGGATTTCCTTGATGTGGTGATGGCTCTGATTATAGGGAAATTGGATCTGTGCTCCAGTTCCCTGCGAATTAACCTGAAATGCCTTCCACATCCCCCCCAGGCCTGTATAATCCTCCGGGTTAGCGCTTCCCCCTTGATTATAATAAAAAAATCAATATCGTCCTCAAGGCAAAGTCGGCAGGCAACGCAACCAACCCGCAGGGGTCCTCATTCAGCATGTAGGACCGCTGCCATCCCAGCTGGGCCTCGGGTTCTTGGGCAGGTACGATGGTCAGGACCTTCACGGCAGAACCAGTTTGCTGTTCAAGTGCCAGTGTTACGGAACACCTGGTGCACTCTGTCCGAACAAAGAAATCTGCGGGGTGTCTGCAGCCATCCCCGCACCCTACCGAGGAATGCATCACCCAAGCTGAAGAAAGCATCGCCACCTGCACTCCACGATGCCGAATTGCAGGCAGAAACACATGTGCCTGGAACCCTCGATGCCCTTGAGAGGCTTGCTAGAATTTCGTGAGGCCTGGAAGACCGCCAACAACGAGGCAGCAGGCTGACGGGCAGAGCAACACCCTCAGCAGACGTACGGGTGCAGAGATCCTGCCATACAGCAGACTCTTCTTCAGGCAACTCCAACTCGAATGCCCAGGAATTTCCGACCCCTTGAAGACTCAACCAGGCCATGTAACTGAGCATCCTCCCCCACTACAGCAACGATGAAACAAAAACGTGAGAACAAGCTGTGCATTCCACCCTCACCAGCAGATGCCGCTTACCCAACTTGGCAAACAGCGACAGGCACGGTTGCGCACAGTGAGAAATATAAACCCTCAGCAATCCCCCACAAATCACAACACCTAATAAATCCACTGTCTTCAACCACCCACCGACAACACAGGCCCTCAACAGGGAGGAATCTCTAACACTCATCAGTGCATTCAACGGATGATTATCTGGCAACACAATCAACTCCACGGAACAACAGAGAGATGTTCCGGCAGATGGTCAGCACATCTTTGAGGGTGTGATTACTGACCGAGGAGAGAGAGTGAATGTCATGAATCTGAGATTATCAGCATGGCCGGATTAAGTGAAGTCTTCCGCCCCAAGCTATTCAGATTGGCGGGGCCCCTTTGAGTTACGGTAAGCGAAGCGACCCCTTCCAGCTTGGGGTGGGGGGGGTTCGGTGTGACCTGTTTAAGGTCTAATTAAATACATTCTTGCTATTTAGATATATTTAATATGGAAAGTACATCAAGATCAACCAAAACCATTTACCAACAGTGCCATTATAACTATCTTGTTAAATCATGCATTTAAAGAGAAAAAACTCAAGAACAGCATAGTAATACTAGATTAGGTTATCAAAGTATGAAATCAATGTACCTAATTAATATTCAGCATAACCCACTACATGCACTATTATTCCCTTTATAAATCACTGATCCATTATTGTTATCTTTGCATCATGCATAAGACTATCAAATCCATATAAACGCAAGAAAGTAAAGAATTGTTTTATATTCACAGGCACTTCTTAAATAAACTTTTTTTTCTGGGATTTTCATATTGGGCAAAATCAATCAATATATCTGAAATCATTTTTTCTTGTTAGATCAGACTCAATGTCAACAAGGTAGGTTACACAATTTTCTGGCTCATTGTTGAACGGAGCTGGATTTTCACTCTTCCAAACAGAAAATGAACAGTTCACCTTCACAGTTAAGTAGCTGAGAGTGTTAGGTAAAGGCGATACACTAAGTCAACATTAGGGAAGGTTTCTGAGATACCTGCATTTCTAAATGTTTCAAACAGCAGCTGAGGGCGCACATTTTTCAGGTGGAGCTTTTAATCTGATTCATAACCCAGAAAAATGAACTATTCTTCAACAAATGTGTCCTGAACATCTGCTGAAAGGTGTTGTTGCTACTTAAAATGCAGCTTCTCATCAATCTGCATCTGGCATAGTAAGTAATTTTGAACAGAAATCCAAACTTGTCATTGAGATTCTGGTAGGGTTTCTTTTCTTTTCACCAATTCTGTAATCATGAATCCAAATGACGAATAATGATAGCTGGTCTTACAATTCTGCCTTGGTAGCACACAATTTCATTGTCTGACTCTTCAAAATTGCGTTTACCCTTTCCTTGGAACCGGATGATCAGCCCGTTAACTGTAGTCTTTTCACCATCAGTTAGCTTTCTCTTCAAAACATTTTCAAAAGGCTTCATCATTGGGCGAAGTAGCTTACAAATCCACTAGCCTGCCATAGAGGTTAGCACAAGTAGGCCATTTCAATTTCAATTTTCTGAAGTGTCTTGTTCGTGGCATTTAACCGTTCCAGTATACAAAGTCCCCAAAGCACACCAGAGTAATAGGCCAATTCAAAATCTTCCAATTTTGATGCTAAGCTGGCCGGCTTCGCTTCTTGTGTTGCTGTCTGGTCTTCATCTCTGCTATTTGTACCAAATCAGAACTATTTTCAGCAAAGCTGTCTTCAAAGCATGTGCTGCATCATGCTGCGCTGACCACCTTGTTGTTGAAATGGATATTGATGACAATCTCCATGAATGGTTGACTTGATTATACTCCACCGATGTGTTGAAGCAGAGAAAAAATTAAAGAGTGCTTGAAAAGTCCAAAAAATGAAACTGCAGCGACACAACACTCCGCAGCACATGAACCAGACAAGATTAAGAACTGAGCTGAGGCAGGGCCACATATTCAGCAAGTGGTTGTTTGGCTTGATACGGGCTTGCAATCCTTATATTTACCGACATGTTACTTGCATTGTCGTAGCTCTGGCCACGGCAATCCAAAATAGAGAGATCCATGTTCAAAGCCCCATAGTATCCATACACATTCATCATTGTTTCTTCTCCATCTGGCCTGAAAGAGGAATGAATTTTATAATGCGCTCTAACAAGGCTTACCACTGGAGTCGACAAAGCGAACAATGAATGTCAATTGATCTGTATTTAAATCTCTAGGTGTTGAATTCTACCTTTATTGCAAAGTATTTTGGGCAGTTTTCACAGCTGCCTATGATGTTATTGAGGACCTTCTTAGTCATCATTCAATATATCATTGCATATAGTAGATGCATGAAGATACATTGCCTCTTCCTGCATTCCCAAGGGCGTGACACAAATTTTGCTAAGAATGGATCGAATTGTGCTAACAGTTCTATGATTCCCTAGGAAATTGTCATTGTTTTCCGAACCAAAAACCTCATTTTCTCCAACGGACAAGCAAGTTCTCTTAGAGCTAAGAATATTACACAGCAACACTCTTTCTAGAACTTTCTCCAATAAGTGCGCTCTTTTATTTTTTTTTTCAGTTTGATTTTCCAAAGAGAATCCAATAACCCTTTTCTGTAGCACGAAATACACTGGCAAAAATGCAGCTCCTGTGAGTGGTGCGTTTTCATGTTCCTCGAACGCTTGGAATTTTTTCTAGTCCATTGAACCCCTGTGTGAAGGATATTTTCTTTGGGGAAAAAAGCTTTGTAATGATGTTTCGACAGAGAAGAACCGACATGTCTGATACAACATTACGACACATGTGTCAAACTCTTGGGTATCTTTATTGAGGAAACGTTCGCCACCAGTGGCTCATCAGTCCCAGACAAAGGAGAATCTTGAAGAACAGAAGAGAATGCGATTATCAGTCCCTCAACCATGATCGATGTGGTCAGCCATCAATCTTGAATAGACTGACCACATCGACTCAAGGTTGAGGGACTGATTACCTCATTCTCCTCCTGTTCTTCAAGATTCTCCTTTGTATGGACTGATGAAGCCACTGTGTGGCGAAACGTTTCCTCAATACAGATACCCAAGAGTTGCACATGTGTCTAATTTATCAGAAAATAGCTTGCATGCTGAACAGTACACTTTTCCTGAGCTTTCAGCGTATACCATCCATGATCTTTTCACAGTTTCTGAATTTGCAAGCTTCCTATAAAACATAGATGATTTAAACAACGACGCTTCCCCACATCATAAATCCTTGCTGATTTCCTAAAGTCAATGTTGCAGAGTTTGACTGAAGTTTCCTGCAATGGAAAAGCATACGTAGAGAATCTGGGATACATTTGGCCATGAAGCAGGATCTTTTAAGACATATCCTGTGGATGAAAAGTCCTTTGAGACATTAGAGTAGACACAAAAGAAGTAGATGCTGCTGAGAAGTAATGGAGGGAAGGCTTCCCTGTATGATCTGACGTAATTTGCAGATTAAACTTGTACTGGTAACATCAGAAACTGTTTTCGGTGAGCTGTCCTGTGGATCTTTCTGCAGCTACCCTACGATCTTTCTTTTTCTGTTCTTCTTCTGAATTTTCTTCTTTCTTTTCTGTGACCACTCGCATAAGAACGTCCAACATCACGTTTCACGATGCCCATAAATGAGGATGTATCACTGTCTTGGTAATCATGCAAATACAAATTTTTCATTATCAATTATTATTAATTTTTTAATTATTATTAATTTTTTTCTGCCAATTAGTGGGATAGTGGCCCCTTGTACCCCCTTTACCTCTGGCTGCGCATCTAAAAATTCAAAACGTTTTACCATAAAGGAGTCATATACAGAACTTTTACCATAGATTAGGGTTAGTGATTTGGGCGTAGCGATATTTTACTAATTCATCCTCCTTGATCTCTATCCAATTTACTTAAACAAATAATTCACTAGTCCAAAGAACAATGCACAATGGTTATTTATATTACCATTTCCATAACTAAACTAACATTATGTTTTGCATGAATAGTGGAGTACCACCAAGAGATAAGGACATAGAATTAAAGAATGCAGGAACAATATTCAGTTTCACCCCAACAAACGATTTTCTGATGTGGCTTATGTGTTTCTGGGGAAATATTAGTAATTAATTGATGTTCTACATCACTGTCCGTCGCAACCTTGAAAACTAAGCATTTGCGACGGAAAGTGATGTAGAACATCAATCAATTGAGATCTGTATTGAAATGCAAAGACTTAAAGACAGGACAAAGTGCATTTAAAACCTACAAACGGAAGTCAGTTTTTTGCGTTTCTTTAGGTTTTTCATTATTATTTTTTACCAAAAATGCGATTTACTGGTCAGCGTCTTACTGTCAGTAAGCACCCTACAGGTACCTCCTTAACATTTAGGAGCAAAACAAACATTTAACCATATACATCAAGTTCTATCAACAACACTTCGAGTTAATTTGTCACAGTACAAGTCTAATAACTGTAATTACTACAGAAAATGGAGAGGAATCCCCCATACTCCACCCATTAGCGGGAAAACAACAGCTGATCTGATGTAAACAAAGGCGTGTTGAGTGTTGCATCTAGGTTAGGGTTTAATTTATTTTTATTTTTATTTTATTTCATTATTGTATTTGTGGTGTGATTAATTTTTAAAAAACAATTTTACTCTCCAAACACTTGAACTTTTTAGGTAGGGACCCCTTTGCACTTGCACCATGTGCGCAGTCTTGGATGAGCCCCTAACCCCTTGGACGCTCGCGGGGCCCCCAAATGCGCGGGCCCTAGGCAACTGCCCTCGTTTGCTATCGGTAAATCCGATTCCGTTCTCATAATTTATCAGAACGGACAGAACCCAGTCCCAGCTCATGAACCAGCTGAGATGGAGTAACCTCAGTACCAAATCATGGTCGCTTATGAGACACACTAGCTGAACTGTCCAGAACAGTGCTTGAGTAGCATATGCTGCAAAATTGAAGAATAAAAGCAATTCTCCTTCAGGAGGACCATTACGCTGCTCCAAGATTAAGACCCGGCCAGGACCCTGTGTCTTGGCTAACATTATACAACATACAAAACTACACAACGGTCTTAGTGTCTAATGACGGTACTCGGAGTTTGTTTTCCACTCTTCACAACTCTATTAGCCAAATCCAGTGCTTTCCCTATATCCTTCTTGAATTCTAACTTTTTCCAACTTGAAGTCATTGCTGGGAGTCCAGTCGTGGCTGGATATTTTTTTTTTTTTTTTTTCAAAACAAAACGGGCCCCCCCTATTAATCTCCTTTATTTATTTTCTGTTTTCCATTTATACACTTAATCATATCCCACCTAGTTCTACGCCTTTAAGAGAGTGCAAGATTCAGGCCCTCAGTATATCCTCATAAGGAAGATTTCTGATTCACTGGAACAACTTTGTCATCCCTCCTTTGTACTTTTCCGGCAGAGCATTATATTCATTCTGTAATACGGTGACCAGAACTGTGCAGCATAATCTAAATGAGGCCTAACCAAGGATATATAGAGTTGAAGAACAACCTGAGGACTCTATTATTTTATACTTCTTGATTATGAAGCCAAGATTCTGCTAGTCTTTGCGTAGATGCAAACACTTATGCACTGTTGCCTTAGTTTCAGATTACTGCTAACCAGAACTCCTAAATCCTTTTCGGAATCAGTAGTATTAAGATCTACACATTTAGAACTTTGCATTTGTCTAAATTAAACTGCATCTACCACTTCTCCAACCACTGCATCAATCTATTGAAATCATCCTGGAGTGCACTAATGTCCTCAATATAATGAACTAGACGGCCGATTTTGGTGTCATCAGCAAATTTACTTATGTCGCTATTTATTCCCTCATCTATATCGTTTATGTAAATTGTGAAGAACAAGCGGCCCAACACTAACTCCTGTGGAACACCGCTTGTAACGTGCACCATTCTGATTTCTCCAAATTTATGCAAACTCTTTGCTGCCTATTTGTCAACCACACCTCTACCCGGGAAAAAAATTTCTCCTCCTACTCCGTGTGCCTTAAGTTTCCTCAGAAGTCTCTGACCTAACACCCAGGATATGACCCACACCAGTCTACGACAGCTGCCTCCCGAACCGAGCTCGGACTCAAAGAAATATAAAAAAAGAATGAATGCAGTGGCTAATGCAGACATGTTTCGGAATAAAGATACGTTACAGTTACCATGGTATACAACTCACAACATGCTGGCAGACACTCCTTTTGAAATCTGATTAGTATCTATAGAGACTATTTTTGTCAGTGGAACTCTTTCGAAAGCCTTACTGAAGTCCATATACACAATATCACATTCATTACCATGATCTACCTTCTCCAACACATTAGGAAAAAAAGTTAGTAAATTCGTAAGAAAGGAACACCCCTTGGTAAAACCGTGCTGAGATTCATTTATCAATTTATACCTACCAAGATGGCTACGAATTGCCTCGGCAATTATTGATTCCATAAATTTTCCTGCTATGGAGGTAAGGCTTATTGGTCCATAGTTCGAAGCTAAGGACCTGTCACCTGCCTTGTAAATAGGTATTACATTTGCCATTTTCCACTTATCAGGCACTATGCCAGTTTGTAGTGATATGTTGAAATGATTAGCCAAAGGTTGCAAAGTTATATCCTCTTTACATTCTTTTAAAACCCCTTGCAAACAATTCATCAGGGCCTGGGGATTTGTTAGGTTATAATTCCTCTAATTTTGTCTGAGGAACCAGTCCACTAGTTACGCAATCGTGCGTATTTATTATCGTCCTGTTCTACATAATTTATTATTTCTGGAATTTCGCTAGTATCTTCCTGAGTTAAGACTGAGAGGAAGCAAGAATTGAAAATTTCACACATATCCCTATCACTGTCAGTGATCTAACCAGAGTTACTCTTAAGTTGGCCTATCTTGTCTCTAATCTTACGTTATCTTGTATAACCTGAAAGAACCCTTTAGGGTTAGTCTTCGAATCCCTTGCGACCTTAGCTCACAATCCCTTTTTGCTTTTCTTATTCCTTTTTTTATTAACTCTCTTTAATTGAATATATTGATTTCTTAACTGCTCTTCCCCTCTTTTGGTATGACTATATATGCCTCTATTTTGACCTATGAGATATTTTAATCTATTGTTCATCCATTTCGGATAATTTTTGTTAGATCTAATTTCCCTACTGGGAACAAATGTTGACTGAGCAGCTAGAACTATACTCTGAAAAACGTCATATTGGCAACTAACACCAGCTACCTGACCCATAGTCAGATCATCACAATTTAGCCCACCCAGATGATTTCTCAGTCCCATGAAGTCAGCCAGTCGAAAGTCTGGGACAGAGACTTGATTGCAGTTTACTGGGTAATTCCATAATATATTGAAACTAAGTGATTTGTGATCACTTTCCCCAAGCTCATCATTAACCTCAAGATTATTAATTAGTGATTCTTTGTTGGCAAGAACTAAGTCAAGCAGATCGTTTCCTTTAGTTGGTTCTGTCACAAACTGTTTTATAAAGAAATCCTGAAATGTATCAAGAAAGTCACTAGACAAATTCCTGTCAAATTGTTCCGATCAATTTGGCTAAAGTTAAAATCTCCCATTAACACAACATTTTCATATCTAGACGCCTTATGAATTTCGTCCCATAGCAGCTTATTGCACTCCCTATCAAGGTTTGGGGGCCTATATATCACACCCAAAATTAATTTTTCATGCCCCTCGAGAAACAGCAGCCAAACAGATTTTGTGTCCGATGTTTCTATTCTTATATCATGTCTAACACAACAAGTTAAATTATCTCTGACGTACATCGCCACTGTACCACCCTTCCTGTTGACTCTATCAGTGTGGAATAGTTTATAACCCTTTATGCTGCATTCAGAAGGCATTTCTCTATCCTTCAAGTTGAACCAGGTGTCAGTTATACCAATAATATCTATATTACCTGCACTTGCGAGTAATCTTAGCTCATCTATCTTATTTCTAAGACTCCTACTATTTGTATAGTAAACCTTAAGGGAGCTAGTCACTCGTTGCCCTCTACTGCCTCTCTTTGTTTGTTGATCAGTTGCTTTGTCTTTATTAAGAACTTTATTTTGAATATTGTCTTTTAAACATATCCCTGAGGTATCTTGGTAATATCTGCTGTTTCCAACAATAATACTGCAGCCTAATTGTTTCCCACAAGCACCCATACTTCTATAATCTATCAGCTTCAAGTCCTAGACACTCATACACACATACGCACACACACACATAAAACTGTAGTGATGGGCTTTCTGACTGGAGAGAGAGAGAGAGAGAGAGAGAGAGAGAGAGAGAGAGAGAGAGAGAGAGAGAGAGAGAGAGAGAGCACTTGTTCATTCCCTGGCACACATTCACACACAACAACCTGCTCTAACAGGCAGTCAACAAAGAATCCTGTACTCTGGGCCAGACGTCAAGGCTAGAACCCTCGAGGATGCCATGGGTATGTCACAGGCTCAACAGCGGAATGACATACAGGAAGAGGTAGGAAGCGCTACTACCACTTGAAATTAAGGAAACAATAATGTACGCCCATAAAGAGGAAAATCTCCAAGGATTTATCAAGAGGGATTCCATAATTAAATGTTTACCCCAATTTCGCTGAGGCCAAGACCTTGACAAATCGAGAACGACGTAAAAGTGCCAGAAGATTTATAGGTTCTGTACCGAAGGAAAAGTGGGTGAATATTTTTTTTAATGAAAATTAGTTGGCACATCATTCAAAGCAACTGGGAAAATAAAATAAAATAAAATACGATGATTAAAAATGATAGTGGAAAATTTATTTCTTGTTTCAGTAGATTCAAGACGAATGATATGAAATTAATTAGAAAAAGACGAGAGAGAATTTTGTCATTGCAAATAAGAGGAAAAAACGAGATGAAGGAAATACAGACATGTGTATATAAAACAGACAAGTGTGCAGACGTTGTTAAACGAGAGGGGAGAA
>NW_026471707.1:0-11626 GCF_026875155.1 Cherax quadricarinatus | reverse complement strand
AAGAGAGACTGATTAAATTTTATATATATTGTTAGTAATGTAACCTGAGTAATCAGTAATAATGGAAAGACATTAATGCAACTCCTAGTGCGACCCTCTGTCGTGTTGGGGGGGGGGGGTTTGCAACCCCTGAATGGGTTACAATGATTATGTATATATATATAATGTATATTACCTTTTCATATAATTTTATATTGCTTATATTTGCGATAATAGCTAAATCGCAAATGTATTGCCTTATATTGTTATTTGACATAGCTTATGTTGTTAGGATGTACATAATATGTGCTCAGTTCAAGTCTTGATTGTCAAACTACTGTAATTATCGCTTGTCGCTCGTTATACTGCCGGCTTCTGAGCTGTGCTGTCCACGGGGCTATCACGTGATCGAGGGGGGGGTGTCCTCACCTCTCGTGAAGTATTCAGTCTGCTGTAGACTCACTTGGTGGTTGGACAGATTGTCTGTCTCATTATTCTTGTTAGTTCTGTAGAACTCTGTTCTCAGAACATTGTATAGACTTAGTGATTTTCGACGTTGTACTGAGGTTGTGTGTCGCTTAGACACTCTGAACATCTCAGGTCCTTAGCTATAGCTTCTGACCTAATTTTGTACTGGTTTCTGTGTATTGTCACAGTCAGGGTATTTTCCTGTGCTGAACTTAGATTCAGTAGTATGGGAGTTTTGTAACTTTTGTGGAGGATCTGCTGATGGTCCCTACTTAGTGTCGTTATATTATCTCCTTGTTCCTGATTCTGTGTCGCAGTCGCTTATTGCATTGCTATGGGGCTTAGCATTCTTTGTTGTTCAAGCAGACTGTTCGGGTTGCCAGTCGGTCAAGAAGTTAGTTTATTTGATGATTTTGTCAGTCACTTGTTTAAGTCTAGTCGAGTCGTGAGACATAGCGAACTACTTAGAGCACTTACACACACACACACTTACTTGTACATATTTGTAATATCTTATTAAATGTTAATGTAACTGACGGTACTTAAGATTATAAATGTGATATGTGCTTTCAGCACAATAATATTGAACTCGAGAGATTGATTTTATTTTGATTGCTGTAATTTAATTAATTTGATAATATACCTCTAGACTAATAAATTTATTAAATTTTAATTTCTCTAGTTAGTAGCCTACCAGTTGTAATCCTAAAGCACTATTGAACCATACTGAATTTTAATGGATAATTGGACAAGGATACTGACTACTTGTTACGAAAACCCAGTAACAGGCTGGATGCTAGAAGGGCAGTCCTTTCTAGTATTCACTGGAGATCTCTAAGCTTTTAGAATCGCGTTTTTTGTAACACCATGGTGGTGTTATTCCCACTCCAGCCTCCCTGACAGTAACCATGGTGGTGTTATTCCCACTCCAGCCTCCCTGACAGTAGCATCGGTGGTGTTATTCCCACTCCAGCCTCCCTAACCGTAGCATCTTTGGTGTTATTCCCACTCCAGCCTCCCTAACAGTAGCATCGGTGGTGTTATTCCCACTCCAGCCTCCCTGACAGTAGCCATGGTGGTGTTATTCCCACTCCAGCCTCCCTGACAGTAACCATGGTGGGGTTATTCCTACTCGGGAATAACACGTCAGTGGCATCTCGCTGGTGCCACCCACGTTATCATAATCTGAAAAAAATCCCCAAAAAGGAAATACTTTCATCATCATTCAACACTTTCACCTCACTCACACATAATCACTGTCTTTGCAGAGGCGCTCAGACACAACAGTTTAGAAGCATATATGAAGTAATATTAGATACTCTTCCAAACTGCCAATATCCCAATATCCGAATGGGTGAAACTGGTCTGTTAACAAGACCTCATGTAAAATTGAGTCCTTTCTTATATTTTCTCTGTGCGTTTAAAGATATATTTTTTTAATTTATGTTAATGTAAAAACTAATAACTTTGTTCTAAAAGAACCTTAGAAAACTTACCTAACCTTTAATTTAATTTAATTTGATTTAGCCTAATTTAACTAAAAATGTTTTAGATAAGTTTACAATAATTTAATAATAAACAAACACAATGAAATACATTTTTTTCCGTTAGGTTCAGAATGATTTTTGCGAAATTATTGCATACACAAACTTTCACTTGTGTATGTGTTAGTATGCTGTTATTGGAAGTTACTTTTGTTACCTATTACAACCCAGGAGTCCCAAAGGCCTGTTATCCTGTGTGTAAAGGGAGCGAAATAAACACAACAGAAAAGCTTTTGACTTGCATTATCCTTCACCAATTTAGAACAGGTTGTGACAACACACAGCCGCACTGGCCAGGTTGTGACAACACACAGTCGTACGGGCCAGGTTTGTGAACAATCATCACAGTCGTAACTGGCCAGGTTGTGACAACACATGCACCGCATGGCCCAGGTTGTGACTCTACTCAACAGTCGTATTGCTAGGTGCTGAACAAAACAACAGTTCGTACTGGCAGGTTGGTGACAACACAGTCGTACTGGCCAGGTTGTGAAAAACACACGTCGTATGGTACAGGTTTGTCAACACAGTCGTTACTGGCAGGTTGTGACATACACACAGTAGTACTGGCAGGTTGTGACAACACAGTCGGTAACTGGCCTGGTTGTGACATATACACTACGTGTACTGGGATGCGTTGTGCAACACACAGTAGTATGGCACAGGTTGTGGCAACATCGACATTCGTACTAGCAAGGTTTTTGACAACACAATCGTACTGGCCAGATTTGTGACAACACACAGTCGTACTGGCCAGGTTGTAGACAACACACAGTCGTACTGGCCAGGTTGTGGACACAACACCAATTCGTACTGGCCAGGTTGTGACAACTACTACAGTCGTAATGGCATGCGTTGTGGCAAAAACGCCATTCGTACTGGCAAGGGTGTGACAACACTCAGTCCGTACTGGCCAGATTGTGACAACACAAAGTCGTAACCTGGCCAGGTTGTTGAACACAGTTCGTTCTGGCCTGGTTTTTGTGACAACACCAATCGTTACTGGCCAGGTTGTATGACCACACACAGTCTTTCTAGCCACGGTTTTGACAACATGGTGTCAGTACTGGGCCATGGTTTGTGACTACCACAGTTGTATGGCCAGGTTGTGACAACACCACAAGTTCGCATATGGCCTTGTTGTGACAACATACCAGTTCCGTTAATGGCAGGTTGTGTCAACACAGTCGTACTGGCCAGGTTGTCGCAACAACACTGTCGTACATGGCTAGGTTGTGACATCACCAACGGTTGTATTGGAGGTTGGTGCAAACGTGTACTGGCAAGGTGTGAACAAACAAACAGTCGTACTGGCAGGTGGTGGCAACACAACAGTCGTTATGGCCAGGTTTGTGGCCATAACACACAAGGCGTATATTACATGTCAATGTGAGTGTGTGTCTGTGTGTGTGTGTGTGTGTTAGATACAATTTTGTTAGGCACTTGTCGATTAGACACTAGGCCTGTTGTATGTGTATATGAATGTGTGCGTGTTACTCACCTATTTGTGGTTCCAGGGGTCGGAGTCATAGCTCTGGCCCCGCTCTTCACTGATTGCTACTTGGTACTCTCTCTCCCTGCTCCATGAGGATTTATCTACCTCGCTAATTAACTATGTATGGTTCACCGCTTCACCCACTACTTCACATTTCTAGGCAAATTCCACGGCTTTTGGACTTTCTATGAATGAAGAAATCTTCCTAACATCCCTTTGATTCATCTGAGTCTTCAAACTTCCAATGGTGACCTTTTTTCTTTGTGTCTGATTGTCCCTTCTCTGGGAACATCCAGTGTTTGTCCACCCTCGTCTATTCCGAACGCAGTATTTTATATGTCGTTATCATGTCTCCCCTGACCCTCCTGGCCTCCAGTGTAGTCAGGCCGATTTTCCTCTACCTTTATCGTAGGACAATCCCCGCTAGCTCTGTGACTTGTCTTGTTGCAAACCATTTATGAACTTTCTCTAATTTCTTGACGCTGCTTGACTAAGATGTGGATTCCAAATGGTGCTGATAATCCCAGTATGGGCCTGACCTGTTAAATGGTTAACAGAGTCTTGGGAACGACCTCCTTATGAGGTATCGGAGCGCATCCGTAGGTTTTGCCCAGCGCCCGTATGCCTGCAGCAGTTATCTGAATGATGCTGCGCCTCAGGAGATATTGCTCGGTGTTATACTCACCCCAGATCCTTTTTCCTTGAGGTGGTTTGCAGCTTTGGCCATCTAAAACATATATATGTGCACTGCGGTCTTACTTTGCCTTCCCCAATCTTCAGGACTTTGACATATTTGGCGGTGTTGTACTCACCTAGTTGAGGGTGCGGGGGGTTTCGAGTCCGAGCTCCTGGCCCCCCGCCTCTTCATGATCGCTAATATTGTCACACTCTCCTGGCCGTGAGTTTATCATACCTCTGCTTAAAGCTATGTTTGGATCGTGCCTCCCACTACATTGCTTCCAAACTATTACACTTGGTTGTGTGTGTGTTGTGTGTGTGTTTGTTTGTGTGTGTGTGTTGTGTCGTGCGTGTGTGTTGTGTTACCTGTTCATTTGTGATTGTTTGTTACCTGTTCATGTGTGTGAGTGTTGCCTGTTTATGTTGTGTTGTGTGTTGCCCTGTCTTTGTGTGTGTGTGTGTTGCTGTCTTTGTGTGTGGTTTTTATCGTGTGTGTGTTGTGTGTGTGGTGTTGTGTGTGTGTGTGTTGTGTGTGTGTGTGTACTCAACCTAGTTGTATACCTAGTTGAGGTTGCACGACGGTCGAGTCCAAGCTCCTGGCCCAGCCTCTTCACTGGGTCGCTACTAGGTTCAACTCTCTCCTGAACGTGAGACTTTCATCGTTCTTGCTTAAAGTTGTATGGATCCTGCTCCACACATCGCTTCCCAAACTATTCCACTCCTGACTACTCTGTGGCTGAAAGAAATACTTAAATAACATCCCTGTGATTCATCTGTGTCTTCAACTTACAACTGTGTCCCCTTTTTGCTGTGTCCCATTCTCTGGAATACATCCTTGGTCCACACTTGTCTATACTCTCAGTATTTTGTATGGCGTTATCATGTCCCCCTTTCATCTCACTGTTGGATGTGTTTACTCTCACCAAGTTCACCTAGTTTGAGGTTGCAGGGTTCGAGGTCCAAGCTCCTGGCCCCGCCCTTCATCTGGTCGCTACTTTGGTTCACTCTCCTGAATGGCTTTTATCGGTACCTCTGCCTTAAAGCTATGTTTGGATTTCCTGCCTCCACTTACATCGCTTTCCCAAATCTATTCACTTCCTGACTACTCTGTGGCTGAAGAAATATTCCTAACATCCCTTTGATTCATCTGTGTCTTAAGCTTCAAACTTTGTCCCGTTTGTTGCTGTGCAGTCTCTGGAACATCCTGTATTTGTCCACATTGTCAATTCCTCTCAGTATTTGTAAGTCGTTTTCATGTCCCCCCTATCTCTCCGTCTCCTCCAGAAGTGTCGTCGGTGATTTCCCTTAACTCTCCTCATAGGACTACCTCTTAACCCTGGGACTAGTCTTGTTGCAAACTTTGCACTTTCCTAGTTTCTGTTACATGCTTGGCTAGGTGTGCGGTTAAAACTGGTGCCGCATACTCTAATTATGGGCCTATCGTTCACGGTGTACAGGGTCCTGAAAACGACTCCTTATTAAGATGTCGCGATTGCTTGTTCTGAGGTTTGCCAGGCGCCATTGCGGCGGCAGTTATTTGGTTGATGTGCGCGTCAGGAGATGTGCCTGGTTGTTATACTCACCCCAAGATCTTTTTCCTTGAGTGATGGTTGTAGTCTCTGGCCCCTTTAGTACTGTACTCGTCTGCGGGTCTTCTTTGCCCTTCCCCAATCCTCATGACTTTGCTATTGGTGGGATTGTGAACTCCAGGAGCAGGTGCTGGACCAGGTCTGCAGCCTGTCAGATCCCTTTGTATTCTGCTGGGTCTTCGATCGCAATGAACTCATTCATCAACTTCACCTTCATCTGAAAACAGGGACACCTCGGAGTTTATTCCTTCCGTCATGTCGTTCACAAATACCAGAAACAGCACTGGTCCATAGGACTGGACCCCTGTGGGACCCGCTTGGTCAAGGTGCCCACTCTGACACCTCGCCAGCTACCATTACTCGAGGCTGTCTTCCCTGACAAGTTATTCTGATCCATTGCAGTGCCTTCCTGTATATCCCTGCTTGGTTCCTCCAGTTTTTGCACTAATCTCGTGTGTGCTGGTACTGTGTCATAAGCTTCTTGCAGTCCAAGAAAATGCAATCCACCCACCCTCTATCTCTTGTCTTACTGCTGTCACCATGTCATTGCACTCCAGTTATGGTTTGATGACACAGGATTTCCCATCTCTGCAACAATGTTGGCTGCTGGTGATGAGATCATTCCTTTCTAGATGTTCCACCATTCTTCTCCTGACAATCTTTTCCTTGATTTTGCATGCTATACATGTCAGTGACACTGGTTCTTTAGTTTAGTGCTTCATGTCTGTCTCCTTTTTTAAGATTGGGACCACATTTGCTGTCTTCCATTGGCCTCAGGCATTCTCCCTGTTTCGATAGATGTATTGAATATTGTTGTGAGGGGTACACATAGCGCCTTTGCTCCCTCTCTCTGGGACCCATGGAGAGTTGTTATCTGGCCCATTGCCTTGAGGTATCTAACTCACTCAGAAGCCTTTCACTTCTTCCTCAGTTGCTGTGTACTGTGTACCAGACATGGTGGTGTACCCCATCTTCCTCGTCTTTATGGAGCCCCTTCTGTCTCCTCAGTGAACACTTCTTTGAATCTCTTTGAGTTCTCACACTTACTTCACGGTCATTTCTTGTTGTCTCTCCTCCTTTCTTCCTTAGATGATTACTGCGTCTTAACGGTTGTTTTCTTCCTGTGTGGCTGTATACAGCTTCGGGGCAGATTTGCTTTTGCTGCTATGTCGTTTTCATATTGACGTGGGCCTCCCTTCATTATTTGTGCAATATTCGTTTTATGGCTCTAACGTACTGCTCTCCTTATTCTCCTGGGTCCTTTGCCTTCTATATTTTCTTCCAATTCCCTAGCCTACTTGGTTTTTACCTCCTAGCATCCTTTGGGTGGAACCATGGGGTTCATCTGGCTTTTTCTTTATTCCTGTTATCTTGGGTTACAAACTATCCTCAGCCTCCTTGCAAATGTTGTACATATTCCCATCATCTCATTAACTGGCTTCCCTGCCCGTTCTCTGTCCCCACTCGGAACCTCATTCAGGAAGTTCCTCATTCCTGTGTAGTCCCCTTACCTGTAGTTTTGGTTTCATTTGTATTGCCTTCTGCTTCCCCTCATCTTGTAGCTCTACTGTGTATCGTAAGCTCAAAACCACATGATCGTGGCCCCCTCCTCCCCCCCAGGGGGTCTTTCATATGTGATGGTCCTCATATCGAACTACTAAGGTGAAATACTAGTCCAGTCTTGCTGTGTTCATCCTCTCCTCTCTCTCTTGTAGTGTCCCTTTACGTGTTGGTACATGAAGTTTTTTCCAGTTACCAACCTATCAATCTCTTAGCCCTCCATGTATCTTGGCCCCCTGTGGCTCCAAGTTCTACCATTCGATCTCTTGTGGTTAAATAGCCCATGATCAGGAGCTTTGCCCTGAAGCTTGACTCTTCTCGCATGCAGCCAGTGTGCAACCTCGCTCTATTGCTCTCGTCATTACTCTTGCCACTTAGCCTCCTGCTGTTCTGTGGTGGTTATCCATCACTGCCCATTATCTCCTTGGACCACCAGAGTGAAGCATTCCCGCTTTGATATTCACTTTCTTCTATGCTGTCTCCTCTCCCCAGCCTCATTCAAAATTCCATCGGTGTTTGATCAGCAAGCCACTCCTCCACCCCCCTGTTCCTTCTGTCGTTTTATCTGGATTCTGGTATCCCGCTGGAAAGATGGCATCTGTTATCATACCTGTAAGCTTGTTTCTGTGATCGCTATGATGTTGGTGATGCCTCTTGGACTCTTTAGTGCCCCACTCCTCCACTGTTTTTTATTCAATCAGCGTTTGGTGTCATACCTTCAAGTTTCCTTTTTCTTAACTTGTGTTGGGACCGGCCTGTGGGGGTGGGGAGACCTGGTAGCTTACTGTGGGATTCTATAGTTGGGGGGTTGGGTGGAAGCTGTGGGTATGGATTGTAGTGTGTTGGGTGGTATGAAGCGTTGTGGGGTTCTGAGGATAGTTGTGTGTGTGCTTGCCCTTGTGCTCTGTTTGCTCTGCTTATCTCTGTCTGGTTCCATCCTTGGCCCCTTTCTAGCTCCTTTCGGTTTTTTTTTGTCCTCTCCCTTCAGCTGCTTTCTCTGTTTGTGTCTGTCTTGTCTAGGAAACCCTTATTGTACTATTCACGAACTTTTCAACCGTGGTTTCTCTTGGTGGATCTGTTCCCTCTGTTGCCATGTCCTGTGATTAGCTTGATCGGTCGTTTCTCCCCTTCTAGTAACCCACTTTTCTCTGATAAATTTAACAATCTAATCCATGTATTCTACCCCTATCTGATGACTGTTTTCGCAATCTCCTTTCTTTCTTCCGGCCCGTCTTTCAGTGTGTGTCCTCGTCCTCTCTCTCCCGAAGCCCATGGATTATCACTGATTTTGCCCTTTTCCTCCTCCCATTGCCTCTTCCTCTGGGACTCTGGTTCCTGTCGGTATGTGGTCATTTTCTCCATTGATTTTTCCAGTGGCTCTTGGTAGCTGGTTGTGCCTCTGCATTAGTCCTATCTCCCTCTCCATCTGCACCCATCTGCTCTTCCTTCACTCACTGGCACCTTCATTTGCAGGCTGATATGACCATTAGCTAATTCAATTATAGTCTTCTGTTCAGCACTCTCATCTCGTATGTGTGTCTTCTCTGGTCACTACCGCTGAGACTTGGCTTCAGGCCTGTTTACCTCAAATTCTTAGGACCTTTACCACTGGCTTACTGCAGTTTCGACTTGTGACTCAATTTTTTCTTCGTCTCCTTCTCCAACTCTTTTACCATTTCTCAGAGAGCTCTTTTCTCCATTTTTTTCAGAAAGCTCTCCTATTTTCTCTCCCATTCTTGCTTAACCTTTTCACCATGTTCCTCCATCCATTCCTCCCTACCAGTACCATTGTCATCTGATCCCTGATTCCTGCAGAAGTCCCAACCATTTTTTTTTATGAAGTGAGTAAAGAGAAAAGAAAAAAGGGGCGAGAGAGTGAGAGATTAGGGAGAGAGAGGAAGGGGAGCCATAGAAGGATAGGGCGAAAAAGAATGGAAAAAGGGGGAGAAAGTGAGAGAGGAAAAAAGGTAAAGAGAGAGGGGGAGTGAAAAGGGAAATGAGAGAGAGAGAAGTGAAAGAGAGAGTAACAGAGGAAGAAGAGAGGGAGAGAAGAGAAAGAGGTGAAAGGAAAGAGAGGAAGAGAGAGAGATGAGAGAGGGATGAGAGAGGAGAGGATAGAGAGAGAGGATGAGATAAGGGAGAGGAGAGAGAGAGAGATGACGAGGAGCAGAGGACGAGAGATTGAGAGAGAGTGAGGAGAGGTGAGAGAGAGAGAGAGAGGAGAGGAAAGACGTGAAAGGAAGTGAGGAAAGAGAGAGGATGAAGAGGGATGAGAGAGAGGATGAGAGAGGGGGAGGAGTGGACGAGAGAGAGAGAGAGAAGAGAGTGAGGAGATAAGAGAGAGGAGAGAGAGAGAGAAGAAGTGGGGTGAGAGAGGAGATGAGAGGGGGGGGAGAGGAGAGAGGAGAGAGAGAGAGGAGGAGATGAGAGGAGGAAGAGAGACCGAGAGAGAGAGATGAGAGAGAGAGGAAGAGCGAGGAAGGGAGAGAGATGGGGGGGGAAAGGAAGGGGTTATAGGGTCAACTTTCTGGAAGGTTGTAAAAATCCTGTATATGTTTGTGTGTCCTATATATCGTGTAGTGTGTGTGTCTGTATGTTTATGTGTGTGTGTGTGTGTGGGTGTGGTGTGTGTGTGTGTGTGTGTGTGTGTGTGTGTGTGTGCTACAGCTATTCAAGTGCCTAACAAAGTACTGTTCTCACCAAGTGTGCGTGCAGATGTTTTTGTAAACAGTAATTAGTTCCCACATATGTACTACATATGTTTTGTATATGTACCCTCGATCTCTTGGTTCCACTGTACTCTTATGAGTTTAAAAAATTTACAGTCAAAAAATAAATACACTAGGCTCGCTATATGCGCTACCTCTAATTTCTATTAAATGCCAGTAAATGCTGGCTTATTCTATTTGATAGCTCGGGGAGAGTAGTGACCCCCAATTCCAGGCTAGAGACAAGGTACTATTGGACACCATGCAACTCAAAAACCAGGTGGAATATTACATGCGGCTGGCAGTGCAGTAACGTGCTGGTCTGTCCTGTGTCCCAGTAGTTGAAGGTGTTTGATGCTTCTCGGTAATTTTTCCCACTAAATTCCTGTATGCAACTTATTCTCTAGCTTTCTAATTTTTTCACTCACTCACTGTATTTACGGACACATATACATAGCTCTTATCTCCTGGTATTGAGTCGCACTTATTCTTCAAAAATAGCCCACTGCGTTATTATGGCAAACTGTTTAGGCCTGACACAACCCGTTCAACCCTTCCAACGGCTCTCACTAAACACTCAGCCAATATTTCCTTTTTTTTTTTTCTGTGATCACTTATATTTCCTTTGTTCGGGCTTAAGTTATTATATTGCACTTTATAGCGTGCACACGCCTATATCCCACACTCTATTCCTTATGGCACAGTCAGAAATTATCACCAATAACACGATCTCAAACAGCGTGATCCTCCACGAGTGTTGTTGTGAGAGTGAGTGTGCTGTGAGTGTGTCTCGGTGTGTGTGTAATGTCTGAGTGTGTGTGATGTGTGCTTACCTTTCCCATGTGTGTGTAGTACCTGTTCAGGTGCGTGTGTGTCGTTACCTGTCAATGTGTGAGTGGTTCCTGTCCATGTGTGTGTGGTTACCTGTTCATGTGCGTGTTGTTACCTGTCCATGTGTGTGATGTACCTGTCCATGTGTGTGTTGGTGGTAACCTGTTCCATGTGTGTGTGGTACCTGTCCATGGGTGGTGGTACCTGTCCATGTGGGTGTGGGTACCTGTTCATGTGCGTGTGTTGTGATACTGTCCACGTGTACTACCTAGTTGTACTCACCTAGTTGAGGGTTGCGGGGGTCGAGTCCGAGCTCTGGCCCCGCCTCTTCACTGATCGCTACTAGGTCACTCTCCCTGAGCCGTGAGCTTTATCGTACCTCTGCTTTAAAAGCTATGTTGGATCCTGCCTCCAACTCATCGTTCCCAACTATTCACTTACTGACTACTCTGTGGCTAAAGAAATACTTCCTAACATCCCTATGACTCATCTGGGTTTTCAGTTTCCAATTGTGTCCCCTTGTTACTGTATCCCATCTCTGAACATTCGTCTTGTCCACCTTGTCAATGCTCTAGTATTTTATACGTTGTTATCATGTCCCCCTATCCTCCTATTCTCTAGTGTCATCAGGTTGAGTTCCCTTAACCTCTCCTCAGTAGACATACCCTCTCAGTCGAGGACTAATCTGTGTTGCAAATTTTTGACTTTGTCCAATTCGTGGGTGTTTTGGACTAGTGTGGGTTCCTATTTATGTGGGTTTTTCGGGGGTTTTTG
>NW_026471706.1:0-12161 GCF_026875155.1 Cherax quadricarinatus | reverse complement strand
GTGCATCTAACAGCCCCTTTAAGGAGTAAAATTGCGACTAAAAAATGTACAGAGAACCTTCACACCGCGCATAACAGAGATAAAATAACTCAATTACTGGGAGCGCTTGAAGTTCCTGAACCTGTATTCCTTGGAATGCAGGCGAGAGAGAAACATGATTATACACACCTGGAAAATCCTAAAGGGACTAGTACCGAACTTGTACATGAAAATCACTCACAACGAAAGCAAAAGACTTGGAAGATGATGCAACATCCCCCCAATGAAAAGCAGGGGTGTCACTAGCACGTTAAGAGACCATACAATAAGTGTCAGGGGCCCGAGACTGTTCAACTGCCTCTGAGCATACATAAGGGGGATTACCAATAGACCCCTGGCAGTCTTCAAGCTGGCACTGGACAAGCACCTAAAGTCGGTAACTGACCAGCCAGGCTGTGGCTCATATGTTGGTTTGTGTGCAGCCAGGAGTAACAGCCTGGTTGATCAGGCTCTGATCCACCAGGAGGCCTGGTCACAGACCGGGCCACAGGGGCGTTGACCCCCGGAACTCTCTCCAGGTAAACTCCATGTAACTCCATGTGGACAGACAGG
The DNA here is from genome assembly GCF_026875155.1 of Cherax quadricarinatus. NCBI lineage: Eukaryota > Metazoa > Arthropoda > Malacostraca > Decapoda > Parastacidae > Cherax > Cherax quadricarinatus. The sequence goes on along the minus strand of NW_026471706.1, from coordinate 11,570 downwards.
ATGTTCCAGAGAGGGGACGCAGAAACAAGCGGTCACAGTTGTAAGTTCAAGACCCAGACGAGTCAAAGGAATGTTTGGAAGTATTTCTTCAGTCATACCTCGAGTTTACCTGGAGAGGGTTTTGGGGGTCAACGCCACTGTGGCCCGGTCTGAGACCAGGCCTCATGGTGGATCAGGGTCTGATCAACCAGGCTGTTACTGCTGGCCACACGCAATGCAGCGTACGATCCACAGCCCGGTTGGTCAGGTAATGACTTTAGGCACCTTCCCAGTGCCTTCTTGAAGACAGCCTGGGGTCTATTGGTAACACCCCTTATGTATGCTGGGAGGCAACTGAACAGTATTGGACCCCGGATACTTATTGTGTTGTCTCTCAGTTTACCCGTGGCAACCCTGCTTTTCATCAGGGGAATGTTGCATCTCCTGCCGAGTCTTTTGCTTTCGTAGTGATTATTATTATAATGACAGGAGCGCTAAACCCATAGGATTAGCTTTCGTAGTGAGTGGTTTTCATGTGCAAGTTTGGTACCAATCCCTCCAGGACCTTCCAAGTGTATATTATCATGTATCTCTCTCGCCTGCATTTGAGCGAATACAGATCAGACCTTCAACTGTTCCCAGTAGTTTAGGTGCCTTATCACACTTATGTGTGCCATGAAAGTTCTTTGTACTCTCTCCAGGTCTGCAATGTCACCAGCCTTGAAGGGGGCCATTAGTGTACAGCAGTATTCCAGCCTAGAGAGCATAAGTGATTTGAAAAGAATCATCAAGGGCTTGGTATCCCTAGTTTTGAAGGTTCTCATTATCCATTCTATCATTTTCCTAGCAGATGAGGTAGATACATTGTGGTTTTTGAAGGTGAGATTCTCTGACATTATCACTCCCAGGTCCTTCACATTACTGCTCTGCTCTATTGTATGGTTAGAATTTGTGGTATACCCTGACACATTTTTAATTTCTTCAAGTTTTCCATATCTGAGTAGTTGAAATTTTTCCTCATTGAACCTCTTATTGTTTTGAGTGGCCCATTCAAAGATTTGGTTGATGTCTGCTTGGAGTCTCGCAGCATCTTCGATGGAGGTCACTGCCATGGTGATCGGGTGTCATTCACAAAGGAAGACATGGAGCTATGGCTTACATCTCTATGTCAGAAATGAGGATGAGGAATAGAACAGATGCGAATACTGTGCTTTGTGGAACAGAGCTTTTTACCATGGCTGCCTGGTACTTTACTCTGTTTACTATTACTCTTTGTGTTGTATTTGTCAGGAAGTTGTAGATCCATCTACCAGCTTTTCCAGTTATTCCTTTAACCCGCATTTTGTGTGCTATTACACCATGGTCACACTTGTCAAAAGCTTTTGCAAAGTCTGTGTATACTACATCTGTGTTTTGCTTATCCTCTACAGCATCCAGGACCTTGTCATAGTGGTCCAGTAGCTGGGACAGTCAGGAGCGACCTGCTCTAAACCTGTGTTGCCCTGGGTTGTGTAACTGATGGGTATCTAGGTGGTTGGCTATCTTGCTTCTTAGAACCCTCTCAAAGATTTTTATGGCATGGGATGTTAGTGCTATCAGTCTGTAGTTCTTTGTAATTGCATTTCTGCCACCTTTGTGGAGTGGTCAGGAAGTGGAATAGCCTAGGAAGTGAGGTATTGGAGGCAGGAACCATACATAGCTTTAAGATGAAGTATGATATAGCTCATTGAGCAGGGAGAGAGAGGACCTAGTAGCATTCAGTGAAGAGGCAAGGCAAGGAGCTGAGTCTCGACCCTTGCAACCACAATTAGGTAAGTACAATTAGGTGATAGCACACACACACACACAGGCAAACAAATACATGCACACACACATAAGCACACACATATGGTAATGCTTTATTTACAGTGAGCAAAGTCAGGGTATTTTTTCCAGAATGGTCTGTAATATACAACTGTGGATAAAATACTTTGACTTATCTTGAACATTTCTGCACATTAATTTTATTACACTCCAATACATAATGACGCAGGGTGTGACAATAGTCCATCTGGCAAAGTTTACATTTCGTTTGGTGTACATCTGGTGGTGGTGATTTAACCTGCCAAAGATACTTGTAACCCAGCCGGAGCCGGACAGTAGTGACATCCAAGAGTCTGTTTATTTTGTTGGATGCACCATAGACATGTGGCTCCTCCTGCATGATAGAATGATGATAGATGGACTGACTTGTGTCAATCTCCCTATCAGTTATATCATGCATATGAAGACCAATGTGAGATGGAATCCACAGCATGTGAACTCTGACTCCACTGTCCACAATCCTACCATACATGGAGTTTACCTGGAAAGAGTTCAGGGGCTCAATGCACCCAAGGCCCGGTCTGTGACCAGGCCTCATGGTGGAAACAGGGCCTGATCAACCAGGCTGTTACTGCTGGCTGCACGCAATCCAATGTACGAGCCACAGCCCAGCTGGTCAGGTACCGACTTTAGGTGCCTGTCCAGTGCCTGCTTGAAGACAGCCAGGGGTCTATTGGTAATCGCCCTTATGTATGCTGGGAAGTAATTGAACAGTCTAGGGCCCCTGACACTTACTGTGCTGTCTCTTAGTGTGCTAGTTACACCCCTGCTTTTCATTGTGGGGGTGTTGCATTGTCTGCCGAGTCTTTTGCTTTTGGAGAGTGATTTTCGTGTGCAAGTTTGGTACTAGTCCATCTAGGATTTTCCAGGTGTTTGGCTTCTGACACAAGCATGCCACAATTTATACTTAATGAGTTGAGAGCATTTATGGATGACAGAGAATCAGTTACAATTAAAGTGTCAACTTTAGACACATGGACGCATTTGAGTGCAAGGAGTACGGCAGTTCTGTTTGAAGGGTAGAGGCCCAGTCATTGATGCGTGCTCCAATTTTTTTATGAGAGCCATAACTCTGTACGGCAACAGCAGCACTACCCCTGGCTGTCTTCAAGAAGGCACTGGACAGGCACCTAAAGACAGTACCTGACCAACCGGGCTGTGGTTTGTAAGTCAGCTTGCATGCAGCCAGCTGTAGCAGCCTGGTTGATCAGACCCTGATCCACCATGAAGCCTGGTCTCAGACCGTGCCACGGGGGCATTGACCCTCAAAACCATCTCCAGGTAAACTACAGGTAAGGCGAAGCTTTGGTTGTGATTCAAAAAATATTTTGGGGGGTGAAAATGGAGGAATGGTAGTTTGGAATGGGATAATATTCCATGGAGCAGAGAAGTGCCCTGTTGCCTTACTTGACATATATCATGTATCTGGTTCATGAGGAGGGTGGGTTCAGTTTTTTCAATCCATCTGGAGGGGTGTTCACCACTGCTGAGGAAAATCTAAAGAGCTTCTGTGCAGCAGTTTGAATGGATTTGCCTGAGCATATTAACCCCAATTAAGATATTTCTTTCAGTAACATGATCTCTGATGCTTTGAATCTGAAAGGCGGCCTCCAGAGATACACCCGTCGCCCAAAAGACACCCAAAGGCACTCCTCAGGAGATCAGATAGGGATCGGGACATCTCCAGACGATCCAGATTCCACGGCAAACTACACCACCGCCAAGAACCTCAATGGAATGAAATGGACCCTGGTACCCTTACACCTACCTAGGAACTAGCATGCCTGTGGGAAGAAACCCAAAGGCCAAAAATACAAAGGGAATAAGGGAGGGACATGGAGAAGGAACAAAGGAAAGAGAGGATGGGGATAATGGGATAGATAAGGGGGAATTGGGAGATAATTATGTTCGGTCTGAGGAAGGAGACCAACAGGTTTAATTCCTCAGACCAAGAGCCTCTTCACCACATCAAGGAGCCCCAGTTGAAGAGGGTGTGGGTAGAAACATTGGGCGCATTTCTTTACACCAGTTGTCTATGTTCACCCATCAGTAAGATGGGTACCTATGAGTTAGTGAACTGGTGTGGGTTGCATCCTGGGCCAAGGACCTAATTTGCAGGAAATGCTCAGCATAATAAGGGGCTTTCTATATAGTAGAATGTCACTGGTGCCAGCTAGGCCTGTATACCTTGTACATGTACTTGTAGTAAATAAAGATATTATTATCATTATTATTATTATTATTATTAGTAACATATTTCACTCTCAACACTGTTATGGTACATTAATTTATATATTCTGATGAGTTTATAACTAAAATATTCCTTTAACATTCAACACTAACATGTTTTATCTCCTGCATGTACTTTCATATGTTTCACAAGATTGCCTTTTAGACTAAAACATTTCAGACACTCTGAACATTGATATGGTTTATCTCCTGTATGTACTCTCATATGTGTCACAAGATTGCCTTTTTGATTAAAACATTTCAGACACTCTGAACACTGATATGGTTTATCTAAACTATGTACTGTCATATGTGTCACAAGATTCCATTTCTCAGCAAAACATTTCAGACACTCTGAACACTGAAATGGTTTATCTCCTGTATGTACTTTCCTATGTCTCACAAGCTTGCTTTTCTCAGTAAAACATTTCAGACACTCTGAACATTGATATGGTTTATCTCCTGTATGGACTCTCACATGTCTCACAAACCTGCTTTTCTCAGTAAAACATTTCAAACACACTGAACATTGATATGGTTTGTCTAATGTATGTTCTCTCATATGTGTCACAAGACTGCTTTTTGCACTAAAACATTTCAGACACTCTGAACACTGATATGGTTTATCTCCTGTATGTACTCTCGTATGTGTCACAAGACTGCTTTTTACACAAAAACATTTCAGACACTCTGAACATTGATATGGTTTATGTCCTGTATGTACTCTCATATGTGTCATAAGACTGCTTTTTACACTAAAACACTTCGGACACTCTGAACATTCATATGGTTTATCTCCTGTATGTACTTTCATATGTGTCACAAGATGGCTTTTGTGACTATAACATTTCAAACACTCTGAACATTGATATGGTTTATCTCCTGTATGTACTCTCATATGTGTCACAAGTCTGCTTTTTACACTAAAACATTTCAGACACTCTGAACATTGATATGGTTTATCTCCTGTATGTTCTCTCATATGTCTCACCAGATTCCATTTTACACTAAAACATTTCAGACACTCTGAACATCGATATGGTTTATCTCCTGTATGTACTCTAATATGTGTCACAAGATTACATTTTACACTAAAACGTTTCAGACATTGTGAACACTGATATGGTTTATGTTCTTTATGTTTTTCCATATTTTTTAAACAATGGTATTTTATTTAAAATATTTTAGTCATACAACATTGGTATAATTAATCTTCCTTATGTACTCACATGTCTATTTCAAGATAGTTTTTTCAACTATTTTGGAGACTGAAAACACAGTTTTCCTTATGAACATATTCCCATGTTAAGATTTATTTAAGCAAAACTTTCCCTACTTATAAGCACTAATAAAGTTTATATTGTGCATTAAAACACTATCATAATTTTTGTTTTGTGTGTTAAAAGAGTAATATATGTAGTGGAACACTGCAGATACACTCAACATCACTTTTATTATTATTTTATCTTGTTTTTATACAGATTTTTCTGAAAATTATTAATTACAGTATTACTAGCATGTATTTTTCTATTAACTACCATGCATATTTAGCTAGAATTCCCAATATCAAAAGTAAAATTGTTTAATTAGGAATACTTAGGTAGTTAAAAATTCACAAGGATAACAGATGTTGCCTTTCTTGTAGTACTGAAGATATAATGTCTGGCAAGACACAACTTGGTAATCTTCCACAAAATATTTCTGCAATAGAAACATGAGTCAGTATAGTACAATATTCCACAATTACCAACAAAACATACTCAACAAGAAAAGATTTTTTTCTATTATCACGTTTCACTAAATAAAATTGCCACTTTTAACCCATTCACTGTCAGTCCCATATTATTACAGCTTAGAAGCCAGTGTCAATCCCGTAGTAGTATGCTAAAATTCTAGTAGCTTTCAGTCTTGCAGGAGATAGCTGGTAGGCCTACATATGAGAGAATGGGTCTTAGTGGTCAGTATATATAGCATAAAAAATATCCTGCAGCACTCAGTGCATGAGAAAACTGGGACCGAGTTTTTGTTTAAAACAGCATATTTGTGGTGTAATTTTGTATGGTATTTATGGTTGTATTCTCGTTTTCTTGATGTCATTTGACAGAATGGAAGACATATAACAGAAATAGAGATGATTTTTAACCATTTCAGGGTTTCGGCCGTACTAGTACAGCTTACGCACCAGAGTTTTTGATGTACTAGTACGCCTAAATTCTAGTGCCCTCAAATCTAGTGAGAGAAAGCAGGTAGGTCTACATATGAAAGAATGGGTCAATGTGGTCAGTGTGCACAGTATAACAAAAATCCTGCAGCACACAGTGACTAATGAGAAAAAAACCTTTGACCGTGTTTTTGGATTAAAACAGCGACTTTGCACTGTACTTTCGTATGGTATTTATTGTTGTAATCTAGTTTTCCTAGTCTCGTTTTATAGAATGGAAGAAATATTGCAGAAATTGAGATGATTTTGACTGGTTTTACAATGAAAAGTACCTTGAAATTGAGCTCAAAGTAGCAGAAATGTTCGATTTTTACCAAAGTTCAAATGTAAACAAATCATGCTGTGCATCCAACTGGTGAGTCTAATATTCTTTCACAAGTGCACTGATAATATTTATACCATTTCTACACCAATGCAGTAGTCTGCATAACAGTAAATCTTCTATTTTTTGAGAATAAAAATTCAAAGTAGAAAGCAAAAGAATGTAAGAGGGGCCTGGGAATGTGACTAATGAACAGAGGAAATGTTATTTTAGTGCCAGGAATGTCTTTCTTGTTTATTCTGGACCCTATTCGGAAATTGGCATTTTTTTAAATTTTTGTGAAATTGGCAAAATTGCTAAATTCTGACCACTGTATTGGATAGTTGAAATCGGTAAATGGATGGTTTCTTGTACTCATTCGATAGAAAAAAATAGAGTTCTAGTGAAATAGTTATGTTTTTTGTCAACAAGTACACTGGAATCAGCCAAAAATATGGCTCAAATTGGGCAAAATCGCCAATGCGTAAACATCTTGAGACTGCTATATTCGCAAGAGTATAATTCCGTAAGTTTTCCATCAAATTTCATACTTTTGGTGTCATTATGATTGGGAAAAGATTCTCTATCTTTTCATAAAAAAAAGTAATTTTTTTTTTTAAATTTGGGCGACCCTGAGAACAAGTCTCGGAGAGGGAAGGGCATCCCCAAAAGCATTAATGGATAACAAACAAAAAGTAGCTTGTAAGCGAACTCAAATTAGTACAAATGTTTGATTGTTGACGATGTTCAGGAGTAAACAAATTCCGTCGTGCATCCAAGACACGTCAACTGGTGGGTCTAATATGCTTCCACAATTGCACTGATATTATTTATATCATTTTTACACTAATGCAGTAGTCCGCATAACAGTAAATTTTCAATATGGAAAGCAAGCTTAATATAAAAGGGGCCTGGAGACATGACTAATAAAAAGACACAATGTTATTTTAGTGCTAGGTATGATTGCATTGTCTATTCTGGAACCTATTTTGAAATTGGCCTTCAATTTTGTATGAAATTGGTCAAATTACCAATTTCTGATCACTTTATTGGGTGGAAGAAAAGGAGTTCTAGTGAAACTGCTTTGAGTTTGGTCGACTGGAACAATGGATTAATATTATAATCATATAAAGCACTAAACTGACAAGAGTCATGCTGCGATGCGGGGCAGAAAATAGTGCTGGAGATATATAAACAGCTAGGTGGAGAGATCAGAGGTGAGGGGAGAAAAGGGCTGGAAGGGACGCAAGGGGCTATTTGTCAAAGTTCCTATAGTAAAGCAGTTGCTGACAAAAAGTAAAATCGTGATAGTAAGTCAAAGGCAGCGTCATCTGCAAGAAGGGAAAATAACATAAGAGCAATAAGGCAGTGGTATTGGTTGAGATAAATCCTGCGAGCTCGCTGGTAAACTGGGAAATCCATGAGAAAGTGAAGAACTGAAATAGAGGCCTGACAAGCCGCACAGAGAGGGATAGGGTTTTGTTCCATGAGATACCCATAAGTAAGGAGAGTATGGTCGATGCGGAGATGGGAGAGAAAAGTCTCCTGAGTATGGCAACAGTAGTAAGAAGATGGCCACTGTATTAAATAATTTCCCAAAATTATGCCGTATATTTTTCACAATGTAAATATACATGATTAATGCATTACTATTGCTCTAAAGTGTATTTTAAAGAAGAGAACTGACAGAACCACTGCGCCTGTGCAGATAGGCAGAGAGGAGAGGCAGGAGTGTTTTGAATGGAGTTAAGAGGCTGGAAAAAAATAGGACCAGGAAATTGGAGTCTACAGCGGTCTAAGGATTAATATAGGCCTCACTTCATAATAGGAAGTGTTGTAACTGTTTCTGGTGAAGAGTGAGGGAACATGATTTAAGGGACCACCGTAATACAGAGGTAAAATTAGTGAATAATGGTAGGACTGGTGGTGACTGGCGTGACACCTTGGAGTGTGTCCAGGGGAAAATACCCGTGATTTAATCATCACTCATCAGTCTCATATCTTAATGGAGTGACTGCTGATGTGCATAACAGTTATGAGACATTAAACCGTATGGTGGGCTGTGAAGTAATCAGTGATAATAACACTAAGTTAAGAGAATGTGTGAAGTGAAATAAGTCTCCGTTCTCCGAGTGAGTATCAGTTAACCTCGTGGTTTCCTGTCCCAAGGATAGAGGAGTTTATGGAGTCATGATTTCTAAACCGGGACAAACCAACGGATACCCAGTCCTGCTGAAATAAGAACCGTATCGGTGTAACAGGACATCAAAATGAGATGGTGAATGGAGGAGATAAGGAGCATCAATCACCCACAGTTAAGTAACCCCTCTAGTTATAACAAACTGATACTGGCCAGTTAGGTAAGTTGCAATTGGATAGGTTGTGGGTGATCCAGCTACATCAAGTGACCACAAGAGAATATCTGGTAAGTGATGGTATTATATACAAGTGTTTTTTCCTTGATGGATATATATGTGTGTAACCTACTCCTCCCTTTCATTCAGACAAACCAATATAATCTACACAGTCCACAATTAATTAGTAGCACCATACTTATGGATGCTATCCACTTCATACTGGTCTCGGATAGATATGGGTAAGATTGTAAGGTCGAAGGGGCCACCTGTAGTGACCAGGGGTGGCTAAATTTTCTCACATGCCTACACGGGGTAACTACTGTAAATAATATGTGATTGTCGCCTCCCAATGAGATTTCATGAATGAATGTAATGTTGAGGTACATACAGGTAACCCCTTATAAATTTTCTATATCTCCCCATTGGTCCTTCAAACCAGATGTAATCAGTGAAAAATTAATTAATTGAATTAATTACTTAATAATTGACTGATTGAAGGAAGTGGGTACAGTGTACACAGATTTAATCGATTGTATGGTGGATGATCATTAGTGCAATTAATTGCTAGCATATGTGTGGCAAGAATTTATACAAGAGAAAAGTGCAAGAATTACACTTATAAAGTGTCTACTTAAGTTGTATAATCGGTGATTAGTAATTCTATAACCATGACTGGATCTGATGGAGTTAATGTGGCTGACAAGTCCGTGGATTTTAGAGTAATGAAAGCATTATTACAGACTATTAAAGGTCATGTGACGAAGGCATACAGTAAGTGCTTGGATTTAATGAATCAAGAAACTGTGAACCCTAATGAATTAAAGTTATATTTAGATGTTTTAGAGAGTAGATTTGAGTGGTACAAATTGTGGTTAAAAGACTGTGAAAGAGATCTGTTGGAGAATTGTGCAGATGGCGAGGAAATGAATGCTTTAATTATTCAGCATTATGAATTGGAAGAAAAACTGTCCTGTAAAAGTAAGAATTTGAATAAATTAAAGGGTGTAAACCAGGCACTTGATCAACCTATTAATGCAAAGGATGTGTTTGCCAAAACCTCCAGAGTACGGTCTGGAGGAAATCAGACTAGGTCGGCAAGAATTAATTGTTCAATAGCAGACCAGTCAGCCAAACAGTTATAAAGATATAACACATAATGACTCTGAGGTATCTGTCAAGTCTCAAAGGGGAAAAATAATCCCAGTGGTAATAATAATAATTAAGGGTTACATAGGCACATATCAAGTGACAGGAATCCGTAATAGTGGTTCCACACATCTAGGCAAGAGGAATAAGTGCAACAGTAAGGGTAACCCAGCTGATAAGAGGTCAGGCAAGGAAGAGAGAGACTGTCTCTTCTGCATGGGTACTCATTTCACTAAGAGTTGTAATGCCTATAATTCATGGAATGTTAAAGTGGAAAGAATGGAAGAACCTGACAGATGTATAAGATGTCTAAGCAATAACAATGTAAAGGATAGTTATGCCAAATTGAACAATTGCTATCAATGCAACAAGGGAAGATGCCATATAGTTATGTGCAGGGTTGTATGTAATTCTTATAATAATGGTGACAATAATGATAATGTTAATAACCCTGACACAACAGTGACTGACGTAAAGGTTGCAATAATGATGGCCTAGCTGATTATTATTATAATAAAAAAGAAGCGCTAAACCACAAGGGCTATACAGAACTGAGGGGCAGGAAGGGAGGGTATCAGGTGGCTAAAGAGAGAGGGATGATTACTAGGTTACGGAGAACAGTGGGGAGTGGATAGTGAAGGGGTAGAGGGTAGTAAGAGATTGAGGTAGAAAAGGCTGAGGGGAATGCAGAAGGTATCATCAGAGTTTGTGGAGTAAATCAGTCACTGTCAAGAAGTCAATGAGAGAGTCAGGATTAAAGGAGGGTCCATCAGCAAGAAGGGAAGGTAAAGAGAGGGTAATAGAGCGGAGACAACGTTGGAGATAAATTCTGTGTGCTCGTTGATAGAGAGGGCAGCCTAACAGAATGTGGCTAACCGATACTGGAACAAGACACTTCTCACAGAGAGGAAACAGGGTGCCTCTCATGAGATACCCATGGAGTAAGATGAGTGTGGCCAATACAAAGACAGGAGAGAGTAGTCTCCCAACCTTGACACTGGTGACAAGAAGACGGCCAGGAACTATACTCAGTTTTAATAGATTGAAGTTTGTTACAAGCAGAGTAGACCAACGTTTGTTGCTAATGGGTGTGAAGGTGGGTAGCTATTGCAGCAAAATAGTCCATAAATGGAACACCTCTATATGAAATGGTAGGTCATGTACTGATGACCGTGCAGCAGTGTCTGCCGTTCATCGCCATGTACGTCAACATGACCAGGGACCCAACAAAAAACATATCTTTATACTTCGTAAAGATGCGGCATAGCCAAAGTTGGATACGGAGGACTAAGGGGTGAGGTGTTTCAAATTTCTGTATAGCCTGTAAAGCACTAAGGGAATCTGAGACAACCACAAATTGATGACACAGGCATAGATTGCAATATGGTTAAGTGCTGCAAGAATGGCATACAATTCAGCAGTAAAAGTACTAGCTGAAGATAGTAATGACCTCGTACAAAGTGACCGGAAACAC
>NW_026471705.1:0-11955 GCF_026875155.1 Cherax quadricarinatus | reverse complement strand
TGCCCCTGTGATGCTCACATGTGTCAGCCAGCTGGGATTGTCCCCAAATGTGTCGCCAGCTGTGATGTACAATTTTTCAGCCGTGTGATGTACACATGTGCAGCCCTGTGACTGCTACACATGTGTCAGCCAGCTTTGACTGCTACAAGTGTCACCCAGTTTGTGACTGTCAAGGGTTTTCACCCCCTGTGATGTACAATGTGTAGCCAGCTGTGATGCTACACATGTGTCAGCCGTGTGTTGTAAAATGTGTCACCCAGCTGTGACTGCTAACATTGAGCCAGTGTGACGCTAAATGTGTAGCCGCGTGACTGTAACATGTGTCAGCCAGCTGTGACTGCACACTGTGTCACCCAGCTGTGATGTACACAGTGTCCCCAGCTGTGACTGCTAACATGTGTCACCAGTGTGACTGTAAAATGTGCCAGCTGGGGCTGCTACAATGTGTCAGCCAGCTGTGACTGTAGTACAAGAAAAAAGGGCAAATGTAAGATGCGAGTGAAGCATTAAAACGGGGCGAAAAAAAAGGAAAAATCCCGTGATGAACAATAACAAATAACCGACACAGGGACGAAATTAACGAGTTTCGCCCAACTGGAAAATTTAAAATAGCCACTTTAGAAAGTTTCCCCCAGGGAAAAAGGGTTTCTTATGGCTAAAGAACCCTGGCCCACGGGCGAAAAGTTTCAGTACCTTAAAAGTGAATCAGAAATAAAATAAAACCAAAAACTTTGTCAAACAAAAAGGAAACCCAAAAAAATGCAAATGGAAAAATGTAAATTAGCGCCTTGCAAATTTTTCCCAAAATCAAGAATCTAGCCAAAATCCTTGATCCCAAACTGCGTAGGTAAACTTTTTTAGAAAAGACTAAGAATTAGTAATTTTAAAAATGGTTTTTTTTAAAAAAAGGGAAAAAATGATTTTCAGAGAAAAAAAAGAGAAATATACAAGCTATTCACGTGAGTGTCCTGTGTATTTTTGACCCCATTTAAGGTTAACTGTTTTCTTGTAATGGATGCCCTCGTGTAGTGATGGTTTTAAGACCCCAAAAAACAAGTTAAAAAAAATTTAAACCCCTTATGTGAAGGCAAAAAAAAGAGGGTGGCAAATCCTTTCACATTGACATTGCCAGCCTATATACGTCACTAATAAAAAATGACCTCAAAACACTGGCATTATGAGCCCTAAGTGGTGCGACGACGTCCCCCCATAACACCCCAGACAACATGGTCTTTGGATGGGGCCCCATCTGGGTTCCTTACACACTTTTGGGTCGCTTGACACATTGGGTCCCGACAACAATGCATCCGGATGGGCCACACTTGGACCCTTTTCACATCAGGGCCCCCAGGGAAATAGGGCCAAAAAGGTGAAAAAAAATACTTGAGAAGGAATGCTCTTTTCTGCTCAAGTCCTCATCTTCCCTAGAGATTACTACGGGAACAAATCGGAAGTTCTTTCTCTCACCAAAATATAACACACACAACACAGACACACACACTCTCAAACAAAACAAACCGCACCACACCCTCAAAATCACACACACACTCACACAACACAACACAACACACACTCAGACAAAACACAAACACACAAACACACACACTCACACACACACACACACACACACACACAGCAAACACACATCACACACACACACTCACAACTACAGTAACACCTCCACTTCACTCACATCACACCACACACACAAAACTCACTCCACACAACCTCCCCCACACAAAACACACACACTCACAGACACACACACTCACATACACCACACAATCTGTGTGCGCAGGGCAGTGGCGTGGCAGGTGAGCAAGTGAGATACCACTATGGGTAAGATAAAATATGATAAAGTACGTGGGAGACTGGGAGGGAAACATGGACACCTACCAATTTGTGGTGGACGAGGTGGTCACAGGATACCTGGGAACAAGCACCTGAGTGAGCACAACATACTTTTCCCGTCACTGTAAAAAACACGTAATTTTATATATGTAAATTGTTAAGAGCTACTTTACTGGCAGATAAGACACAGTAACAGAGCCGACCTTAATTTTACAGCATGTTTCGTCCTAGATAGCGATACGGCTGGCATAGTGTCTTTCTATCGTATTTGTCAACATGTTTTTGTCTCCCGAACGAAAAGGGGCTACTTTGAAGTGTATGGAGTTCGCCGCCAACAGTTCCTTCAACTGGCGAGGGTACCTTGTGGGTACTCGTTGTGCTCAATATGTTCCATTTCATGCGAAATGCTCAGTGTCAACATGGATCATTTCTGCTGAGGAAGTTTGGTCACCTGAAGTTGAGGTTCGTCCCTGATATGACAGTGTCGTTTACTAATTTTTTATTTTGTATTTGTTGGCCAAGGATTGCCTTTGTGTCTGCGGCCTTCCAGTATTTCGGGCTCTCGCAAGAGGCTGCGGACTTAATGACCCCAAGAATCTGAACGACGTAAAAGCCGCAACTAGTTGAGGAAAAGTTTGGTTGTCTTGGAAAGAGTCGATGTTTGATAACGTAAGTTTTTTTTTTCTTCATTAATGGCCATCTTGCTGTGTTTCAAAAAATAACGCGCTGCGTCAAATAACATGGGTATTGAAAGGCCTACCTTAAATGGGCATGGGACTCGAAAGGCCTACCTAAAAATGCACACGAGCCAAGAGGAATGTTGTTTCCTCCTCTCTTGGCTTAAAAACTAGAAACCTAATGGGTTGAAATAACACAGTAATGTAAACTCTCGCCTCTTTTAAAACACCTGACTCTCAGGAATCAACTCTGATCGCAACATCAGTTACAGTTCGTAGTGACCTCAGAAGCTCGTGTCAGCTGGTGCGTATATAAACTTATCCGAGGTGCCAGTGATGTAGGTTAGTGCACATCTGTTTACGTTTATCGACAGTTGCATTGTTGGGATTTAAGACTATTGTCGTACTGACGACAACACTGAAAGGAAATGACACAGGTTGCCAAATAAAAGTTCATTCAGTGTGGAAACGTTTCGGCCTATGCGTGTGAAGAGTTTCACGAAGTCATGATAAAAAAACTTTCCACAAAAGCGTAAACGTTTTTTCCCGTAAATGCTTGTTTGGGGACCGCGAGTCAGATCATTTACTCACGTTTGGCCTGATGTTTCTTCAAGGAGGACTGGACAAGCAAGCAGTGTTACGAATTACGAAGCAAGTAAGAGCAAAAAAAACAGCACTTTATGGAAAAGGGGATAGACCAACATAATATTATGAAAATGAGTCCCCGGACAGAAGAATAGCTCGCGGAAGGGTTAAATTTACTCAACGAAAAGTAACAATAGGAGTAGGATATATCCACAAATAATGGTGACTGAAAGAAGCGGGAGAATTGGAGGTCGAGGTACCATTGGAAACTAAGAAGCAAGCCATATCAAGTCTTTAGGATTTATTCTGGAACTGGGTCTTAATAAGACTACTGACAAGAATATATAAGGTTTACAGTAAACAAACAGTAAAGATGTTGGTTTGGGAAGGTATTACAGGTAAAGTTATAAGTACAAAAAGACACAATACGGTGATGGAACAATATACAAATGATCCCCAACATAGAGAGATGGAGCCTTACGAACAAACGTTTCGGTACACGACTTTGGGATCACCGACGTGGAACCCCAGTTTGTAAATGGTCAACGTTCGGATCGAAACATCGTCGCCTAAGGTTCTTCTTCTCCATGGTAGGGGCTTACTGTGAAGTGGTATTTCAGCTCCACAGAAACATTCCCGACACATTAACTGAAGAAATCGCACTATTGTTGAATGAACCGGTTTTTTCATTGGGGCGAACGTTCCGATCTGTCTTGATAATTATCGACGTTAAGACTTGGACGAAGATCAGCAGGGGTCGAAACTCTTTCCCCAATAAAAGCTATTACTCTGCTTAGGGTTTTTTTTTTTTTTTTTTTTTTTTTTTTTGCTCCCACCTCCGGTTCTGGTCGACCAGACATCAACTGGATAGGAATTTCACGACAGGCAAGTAGTAATCCAAAACATTTTCTTCACCAGAAAAATAGGGTTTTCACGCGTAAATGGTTACAATAAAGTGGCATTCATTTATTCCAAATTCTTCTGTTATTCTAAAAGCTGCATCTGGACACATAAAGGACAGAATGTTACTTCACTGTTGTCGGAAGAAAACGATTCCTTAAGAGACAAAACATTCTGACTTAATTATTATAAAGTGTCTGAAAGGGTGGTATTACTCCTAATGCATGTAACTTTCCGATGTTATAAGTGCAAAAGGTTAACTACTTCTCTCTTTCTCAAGTTTTAGAGATAAATTTGTGTGTATTAATTTTAGGTGGGAATTCTATGAAGGTCAAAAGGACATTAGTGAACTGTTTATCTTATACACACAGAAGCAACAATAATCACACAATACACATTCATAATGATAGACATGTTTACAAAAAATAAAATACTATATGGGCAGTTAAATAGAAAATACTATACATAAGATTTTGGGAGTATTTGGAGGAAGGATTTGTAGTGTTGTGAAACTGCCTGTCGTCCCACAGGATATGAGCTGACGACTCTCCCTCTATCTAGGCGCATTATTGACAAAATCAACCATACGACACCTTGTTGTGGGTGTATGTGCGTGTGTGTGTGTGTGTGTGTGGGTGTGTGTGTGTGTTTGTGTGTGTGTGTGTGTGTGTGTGTGTGTGTGTGTGTGTGTGTGTGTATGTGTGTGTGTGTGTGTGTTGTGTGTGTTTGTGTGCGTGTGTGCAGGGCGTGTGGTTGTGTTGTTGTGTGTGTGTGTGTGTGGGTGTGTGTGTGTGTTTGTGTGTGTGTGCCTGTGTGTGTGTGTTGACTGTGTGTGTGTGTGTGTGTTGGTGTGTGTGTGTGTATGTGTGCGTGCGTGCGTGTTTGTGTGTGTTGAGGTGTGTATGTGTGCGTGTTTCGTGCCGTGCGTGGTGGGGATGTGTGTGTGTGTGTGTGTTGTGTGGTGTGTGTATGTTGTACTACTACACTATCTATTTCTGTACTCATTCTATTTGTGGGTTGAGGGGTCGGAGTCATAGCTCCTGGCCCCGCCTCTTCACTGATATTTTCTAGGTCTCTCTCTCCCTGCTCATGAGCTTTATCATACCTCGACCTTAAAAACTAATGTATGGTTCCCGCCTTCCATAGTCACTTTCTAGGAAGGAGTACACGGCTTGATCACTCTATGAATGAAGTAATACTTCCTAACCATCCCTTTGTTCATCTGAGTCTTCAACTGTCCAATTGTGACCTCTTGTGTCTGTGTCCATATTGGAAACATCGTTTCTTTGTCACCACGTCTATTCCGCGCAGTATTTTATTGTTCGTTATCACTGTCTTCCCCTGACCTTCCTGGCCTCTAGTGTGTCAAGCCGTATTTCCCTCAACCTTTCTTCGTAGGACAATTCACGTAGATACTGGGACTAGTCTTGTTGCAAACCTTTGCACGTTCTCTAATTTCGTGACGTGCTTGACTAAGTGTGGAATCCCAAAATCTTGGGTGCGGCATTACTCCAGTATGGGCCTGACGGTAAATGGTTATTATACAGAGTCTTGAACGACTCAACTTTACTGAGGTATCGGGAAACGTATCCGTAGGTTTTGCAGGCGCCCTTATGCTGCAGGCAGGTATTTTCTGATTGATTGAGCCTAAGGAGATATGTCGGTGTTATACTCACCCCCTAGATCTCTGTTCCTAAGAGTGAGGTTCTGCAGGACTTTGGCCATCTAATACTATATTGGTCTTGCGGTCTTCTTTGTAACTTCCCCCAATTCTTCATGACCTTTTGCATTGGGCGGGGTTATACTCAAGGAGGCCAGTTGGAACTGTACCAGGCTTGTAGCCTGTCCAGGATCTTCTTTTGTCGTCCTGCTGTTCCTCATTTCCGATTTGATTCTTTTCATTAAACTTCAACATCGTTCCGCAAAACAAGGGATACTTCTGAGTCCTATCCTTCTCGTTTATGTCCAGTTCACAATATACCACAAGAACAGCAAGGTCCTAGGAGACTGACCCATGTGGGAACCACGCTTGTCCACAGGCGCCCACTCTGACACCAGGCATCGTACCATGACTCGTTGTTGCCTCCCTGTCAGGTATAATTCTTCTGTTTCCATCTGCAGTGCCTTTAACTAGTTATGTGTTTGGGATCACTCTAGCTTCTGCAGTAACCTATTGCGAGGAAACTGTGTCGTAAGCTTCTTGCAGGCCCAAGAAAGAATGCAGTCCGACTCCACCCCTCGACTCTCGTCTCTATACATTCTGTCACCTTGGTCATTAAAACTCCAGCATGTTTTGTGGACACAGAGTTTTTACTTCCCTGAAAACCGGGCTGGTTGTCGATTATATCACTTGTTTCTTTCCAGGTCGGCCTCCAACCACACTCCTTTTGATGTTCTTCTTCATGGACTTTTGCATGCAAATACTCACGTTAGTGACACAGGGTCTGTCAGTTTAATGCCTTCATGTATGGTCTCCCTTTTTAAAATTGGACTACATTTGCCGTCTTCACCATACCTCAGTGAGTTGCCAGTTTCAATGGATGTGTTGAAGGATCTTAGTTAATGGCAAACACAACAGTCTCTCTGATCCCTCTTAAAGACATGGAGTGTTGCTGTCTGGTCCACCCCTTTGAGGTGCCAAGTGCACATAGCAGCATCTTCACCTCCTCACTTGGTTATGTGTACTACATCCAGCACTTGTTTGGAGTACCCCTTGTTCTGATTTCCTGGAGTTCCATACTGGTTTTCCACTGTAAATACTTCTTTAAATCTCGTGTTGAGCTCTATTTCACATACATCTGGTCGGTTTCTTTGAGGAAATCCCCAATCACCCTTCCTCAGTCTGCATTACCTGGTCCTTGACTGGTTGTTTTCCTCCTGATGTGGCTATACAACTAGCTTACGGGTCAGACTTGGACTTTTCGTATCGCTATGTCTTTTTCAATATTGTCGCTGAAGCCTCCCTTCTTATGTGCGCATATTCAGTTTCTGGCTCTTCGGCTCATCTCTTTGTTTTCCTGTAGATTCTCTGTTTTTCTGAACTTTTTCCATTTCTCTTGTACAACCTAGCTTTTGACTCCGTACACCTTTGGATGAACCAAGGACTGTTCTGTTTCTTCCCATTATTTCTGTTTCATTGGGTAACATACCTCTCCTCTGCATCCTTGCATTTTTGTTGTCACATAGTCCAGCATTTCTTGACTGGTTTTCCTGTCAGTTCACTTTCCACTGATTGTCTTGCAGGGAAGTTTTCCTCATGCCTGAGTAGTCCCCATTTTGTAGGTTTGGTTTTTACTTCATCCTTTTCCTGTACTCACTCCACCTTGAAGCTCAACTTATGTAAGTCAAAGCACTGAAACCCACAATGATCACTAGCTCCTAGGGGCATCCTTTCATTATATGGATATCCTCGATGGTCCGATTTCCTGAAAGGTGGAATACAAGGTCCTCAGTCTTGCTGGATCATCCTCACCTTCTCTCTCTGGGTAGTGTCTTAAACTTGTTGATGCATGATGTTTCAGTAACTCAACATCCTATCATCTTGGCATCTCTCATGTTCGGGGCAACCCACCTTGGGGCCAGGTTTTCCATTGCTCTGGTTATCTCATAGCTTATTCTTATTTGGCCTCCTGCAGTTATGTGGTTGGGTTGTACATTATGCAATTATCACCTTTTGGTCCCTCAGACTGGAGTGTTCCTACCTAAGCTAAGTCCTATTCGCCGGTGCCATCATCAATTCCATTTTATCAAACCCCACTGATTTTTAATGTAGCAGATGCAACTTCACTCCTCCCCTCTCCTCCCTGATCTTCTCTGTGCATTTGAATATCCGGGTGGAAAGATTTGTATCTGTTATTCTTGTGAGTTTTGTTTTCTCTGAGTGCCTTTTATGTTATGGGGGATGTCTCCTTGACTTTTGCCTGACTCCTACACTTATTTGATTATTCTCTTCTGCATTTTGTATTACCACACTCTTCAACCTACTTTTCTAAGGGGACTTGGTGGTCTGGGGGGTGCAATTTGGGGTTTGGGGGAAGTGGGAGACTGATAGGAACTATGGGTGGTTTTGCTGTAGGGAGTTGGATTTTGTAATTGCAAGGGGGTGGGGGCATTGGATATGGCATGGGTGTTTTTGGTTTAGCATTGTTTGGTTTGCATGGGGTTGACCCTGGTTGGGGGATTTTATAAGAAGTTGTTGAAAGGGAGGATGTATTTGGTCTCTTCCTGGGTCTGGGATCTCCGCTGTTCACCTCCTTCTCCTCTCTCTTTCCTCCTTTCTTCCTTTGTACCATCTCAGTTTTTGCCTGTCTTCTTGTTGGTGTGTGTGTGTGTGTGTGTGTGTGTGTGAGTGTGTTGTGTGTGTGTGGGTGTGTGTGTGTGTGTGTGTGTGTGTGTGTGTGTGTGTGTGTGTGTGTGTGTGTGTGTGTTGTGTGTGTCATTCCATCAACCACTCAGGCATTCTAAAGTTAACATAATGTACTATCTCCGCACGTGAAATTTAATTAGCACTTTCAAGATCATTGCAAAAATTTATAATGGATGTTGGCGTAACTTATATTAGAATTTACTGAACTAAGTCAGTTAGCCATCTTCTCTGACGCAATCCTTCAAGCAATAGATAATGGATTAGGTACATTCAGCAGAGGAAAACGGGAAAACAATTTCTGCACAGGAAATAAGCCAAATCATTTCGTATCCCCAAACTATTCGCACTCATCATTAATGGTTATATAGTAAGTTATTGAGGTTTAGGTATCCCATAAGGCTCTTTGTACTATGTTTAACATATGTGTAAAATTAACATTAGATCAAACTCTATAAAACATAAGTCACTTTGTTCTTTTTTTTTTTTGGTAATATATCTAGGTAAGTTACACAATTGTACTGCAGACACATTCATCACTTTCAAAACTACAGATTAGAAAACATCTTATCTCCCTGATCGACCACCGACATAAAAATAAAAAAAAAAAATAACAAACTACTTGATAAACCACCTGGTGGTTCACAATACACTACTCACCCACTGACTATAAACCCAGAAATACTAATCTAATCTTAAAATAATAAATCCTAACTAGTCATAAGTTTGCCTATGATACTCCAATTTTAGAACCTTGTATTGTGCCAAAAAAAAAAGCATTCACATTGCTAAACTCACTTTTTATGATGTAGTCACTTAGCTTAATACCATAATCTGTAAGGATTTAATGTTAAGAAATTAATCTAAGTCTGCTCGAAATCCCTAGCCCATGCTAGGCGTCCTAGTGGCCCCATCTGTAATTAGTATTTTATAACATGTAAAACCACACAATACCCAAAAACCTGTAAACCCCACATTGTAACCTTATTGAGAATAAACTTAAATTTGAATGTATCATAATTGTACTAATGTATACCTGCACATAAATAAATTACAATTTCCATTAAACTCGTGGCTTACCTAAGGCCCCCTTAACCACTAATAAGGCTATGTTGGTGCTATCCTCCATCCAACACTAGTTCGGTGGTACCGAACTCAGCTTACCACTGAGGTCCGTGGTTCTTTTCCCCGGTACGCGGTGAGGACTTGGGGAGTGTTTCTTTAAGACACCTGCTGTCCATGTTCACATAGCGTAAATAGGTACCTTGGTGTGGGTCGCATCCTAGGGGAAAATTTAACCTAAGTGCCGGAAATACTCTGCATAACATGGGCTTTCTATATAGTATGTCACTGATGTGAGCTATGGTCTGTATAAGTTGTATCATATAGAAATAAAGATTATTATAAAAATATTATTTTCCTGACTAAAATATTTTTTATCCAGATGAAAATACTGTTATTATCCAGACTGAACGACCCCCAAATAATCCACAGTACCTCACTATTATTTTTTTTAATTTTAGATAATTACTGAATTGGAATTGTATGTCTGAATGTAAATACAAATCCAAAACGAGGCTAGAGGCGCCCCTCTGATATTTTGTCTCCAAGTTATTTGTTGTGTTTTGCTAATGCTAAGTAAATGCTTATATGTTTTTTTAAAAACTATTTGTCCCAAAATTTATACCATTTTGGGTGTAAAGTCATTTATATCACTGGGCTCTAAAGTCATTTACATATTATTTTAATCTTACTTTTTTCTGGTTTAAGAGCTGTAGAATGTACTTGGGTCCCTCGACAACCATGCCCAGCCCTTCTAGGGTTTGGGTAGGTGCC
This sequence comes from Cherax quadricarinatus, assembly GCF_026875155.1. Classification (NCBI taxonomy): domain Eukaryota; kingdom Metazoa; phylum Arthropoda; class Malacostraca; order Decapoda; family Parastacidae; genus Cherax; species Cherax quadricarinatus. The sequence continues at coordinate 1,743 of NW_026471705.1, read as the reverse complement.
GGAGCCGGAGCTTGTAGCTCTAAGACTGCCATTCCCATTAGCCCCCTTGGGGGGGGATGGCAGACCAGAGAGGCCTAGCTCGTGGCTAGGCCTGGGGGGCAGTTGGTCCCAAAGATAAGGAGGTACTTGTGCCCCCTCCATGGGAGACTTAGGTCTCAGGGCATCCCTAAAGAGGGAGCCAAGGCCGGGCCACCACTTGGACAAGGCCCCGGGGCCGGGAGAATACCGGCGAATCTTTAAAAATAATAATAATACTTGGGTCATTAAATTTGTAAATCTCTTGCACACTAATCTCAGAAAAAAAATCTAGAATAAAAATATACTCAACAGTAAAAATACAACATAAAAATTATTTAATCGCTAAAATAGGGATTAAAGTTAAACTCAGTGTGTATACATTTATTGGTGTCAATATACGTAAGAGATACAAAGCCTCTCGGAGCAAAACCACTGAGAAATACAAACAGCTGTGGCTCTACACCGAGAAATAATACATATCAGTGTATAACACACGCAATTTTGACACATTTCGGTGTATATTCACCGAAATCCACAAAACTAATCGGTGTATTTAGAGAAATATATACCCCTCAGTGTATATACACAGTAAGTTACCTCCCCGTGTAAAACACGCTTGGCCCTGCAGGTAATATTGTCGTTAAAATTATTTAGTAAGACGACTTAGTTATATGGAAGTTTTACTGGCAACGTTTCGCCCAGGCGTGCGTTTGAAGGTGTCAAAGGTGCTACATGTCAGCATCTGTCTCTACTTACAAAAGATGTTGGAGTCTCATCTGTTACATGCCCATTACAGTGTTGAGAAAACAATGCAGCAACCGATTTGCGATTAATTTTTTTTGCGAGTCCTTTAAGTTAAGATATTTTTGTGTTCGGGTAGTCCGCTCGTGTTGTATTCACTCATGTATGTGTTTATGTATACAAGTGTGTGGTATATGTACAAGTATATGCGTATAGAGTATGTATATGTGTGTGTGTATGCATGAGTGTGTTGCGAGTAGGCAGAGATGTGTATTAACAATGTAGTACATAGAATAACGGCGGCAGAAAGTTACAATGTTATGGAGCAACTCCTTCTTAAATGTTCGTGAGAAGACGTTTATACTAGCGTCACGACCCGTCACATATGTTACACACACCACACACACACACACACACAACACACACACCACACACACCCACACCCCACACACAAAACCACACACACACCATAAAAATGTTCGGAACAATACTTTCCTAAGGGTAATACTGTAGGTTCATTACCATTCCACTAAACTCTCATAAATAAAGCAACAGGACAAGACAGGATATCACCTTGGGTCTGAAAAAAATATTTAGGAAAACTAAAGAATTCGATCTGGAAAGGTTTTTAAATTTCCCTTACATAAAGACAAACTGTAGGAGAAATGAAACAATGGCAGTGTCGATGTTAACAAGGAAGATGAAATAGAAAAAGGTAGAAGATCGTGCATAAAAATGACTCACAGAGTTACGAAAACCTTTATGAACAAAAGAAATAATACAGTAAATTCCCTTGATCAGGTTTGGAATAAGAGAAATGTAATAACCTGATTAATATGATATAAGAAACCCCTTAAAATGAGATATAGAGGACTGACTCCACATCACGAGTTGCCTAAAAACTTTGATGTAGAGTCACCTGTTACTAATGTTCCCTACAACGAGGAGTTTTTTGTGGGCATCCCAGGTAGAATAAGGAGGGGC
>NW_026471704.1:0-12084 GCF_026875155.1 Cherax quadricarinatus | reverse complement strand
CACCCCCCTTATGCTGCAGCGTTATTTGGTTGATGTGAGCCTCAGATGTGCTAGGTATCATACTCACCCCAAGATCATTTTCCTAGAGTGATGCTTGCAGTCTTTGGCCCCTTATACTGTACTCAGTCTACGGTCATCTTTGACCTTCCCCGATCTTTATGACTTTGCATTTGGTGGGGTTAAATTCCAGGAGACAATACTCAGTTAATTGTGGCTGCACGGGTCGAGTAATGGCTGCTGGCACCGCCTCTTAATTAACTAGTCGCTACTAGGTCCACTGTCACCTTGCTCCATGAGCTTTTTCATACCTGTTCTTGTAACTATGTATGGGCCCTGCTTCAACTACATCACTCTTCAGACTATTCCACTTCCCCACAACTCTATGACTGAAGAAATACTTCCTTACATCCCTGTGACTCATCTCAGTCTTCAACTTCCACTTCTGATCTCTTGTTGCTCTGTCCCATCACTGAAACATTTTGTCCCTATCCACCTTGTCAATTCCTCTCAGCATTTTATATGTTATCATGTCCCCCCCTGTCCCTCCGGTCGTCCACTGTCCTCAGATTGAGTTCCCTTTACCTCTCCTAGTAGGACAAACCCCTCAGCTCAAGGACTAGTTTTGTTGCAAACTATTGCACTTCATCTGATTTCTTAATGTGCTTGACTTGTTGTGGGTTTCATACTGGTGCTGGAAAACTCTAATATGGGCCTGACGTACACGGTGTACAATGTCTTGATGACACACACATGCACACACAAATAACCCGCACATAAATGAGAGAAGCTTACGACGACGTTTCGGTCCGATTTGGACCATTTACAAAGTCACACTAACCAGAAGTGGAGCAGGACGGCTATATATAGGCAGGAAGAGGTTGTGATAGCAGTAGTAGTAGTAGTACAAGAATGGTATATAATACCGACAAGATGAAATTAAGACACATGCGCAACACCCGGCATCCCTATCGTAGACGTTTCGCCATCCAGCCAGCCACTGGATGCGAAACGTCCACAACAAAGACACCCAGACGCCGCACATGTGTCTTAATTTCATCAGTAGTAGTAGTAGTGGTAGTAGTAAAAGAGGTAGTAGTAGTGGTAGTGGTAGAAGTGGGGAATAAGGAGGACGAGCCAGTCAAAATACAAAGGAAGGGGAGCACTGCAAGAAGAGCTAGGTGCCCACAGAGGGAGAGCAAGCGCACAGAGGTGCGTGAAAGGGGAAGTGGTGAAATAAATGAAGAAGGAATAGAAACACGAGACAGAAGAGAGAAAGACAACCCAGAGGAGAAAAAGGAAAGAGGAAAAGGGAAGAGGGAAAAGAAGAAAAAGAAAAAGAAAAAATGAGGAGTCAGGTTAAGTCACGGGTGTTCTGAAGTTTGGAGCATTTTACAATGTAGTGGGAGAGGAAGGCATCTACAGAGACGAAGCCAGGGCTAAGATTCATACAAGGAAAGTTGTGTATTAGAGAGGATTCAACTAGACGGCGGCTGTTCGAGTTGAAAGTAGGGAAGACAGTTTTAGCAGAAGACCAGTCAATAGGATGGCTATGATCTCTGACGTTACAGAAAAGAGCACTGTTAGTGTCGGCAAACCTTTGGTGTCGCTATGGGCTCTCCTCTCTCTCCTGTCCTTGCTAATCTTTACATGGAATACCTCGAGACTGTTCTTCTTCCTACCATCGATGTGCAACCTTCACTCTGGCTCAGCTATGTGGATGACATCTTTGCTCTGTGGCCTCATGACTCCAGTCTCTTCCAACCTTGTCTTGAAGCTCTTAATAATCTTGCTCCTTCCATTAAGTTTAAAGCTGAATGGGAATCTAATTCCTTGCTTCCTTTCCTTGATGTCCATGTCTACCGCTCAGATACAGGTTTCTCCTTTTCCGTTTACCGTAAACCTATGCACAGTGGCATGTACATTCACTACTTTTCCTATCATGCTTCCCCTGTCAAGAAAAGTGTTCTTATCTCCCTCTTCCTCCGTGCCCTCCGCATCTGTGATCCTCAGTTTCCCTTTCCCGCAGAAATTTCCACTCTTCATAATTCGTTTTCCCGTCTTGGCTACCCTTCCAATTTCATAGACTCTGCCCTCTCACGTGCTAAACGTAATTTCTTCTCTCCCAAACTCTCTACTCCTGGGAACTCTTCTATCCTCTGCCTTCGCTACATTTCCGGTCTTTATAATCTCAACAATTCTCTCCGTCCCTTAGACATCAAGCTTACCTTCCGCCAGACTAACACTCTTCGCACTAATCTCGTTCATACCTCTCCTCCCCCCACAGATGTTTCTGGTGCCTACTCTATTTCTTGCTCCTCCTGTCCTTTTCAATACTTCAGAGAAACTGGCCGATCTCTTCCTCACAGACTTAGGGAGCACAAAAATAGTGTTAGGCTTGCCGACACTAACAATGCTCTTTTCTGTCACGTCAAAGATCATAGGTCTTCTGCTAAAACTGTCTTCCCTACTTTCAACTCGAGCAGCCGCCGTCTAGTTGAATCCTCTCTAATGCACAACTTTTCTTGTATGAATCTTAGCCCTGGCTTCGTCTCTGTAGATGCCTTCCTCTCTCACTACATTGTAAAATGCTCCAAACTTCAGAGCACCCGTGACTTAACCTGACTCCTCATTTTTTCTTTTTCTTTTTCTTCTTCTCCCTCTTCCCCTTTCCTCTTTCCTTTTTCTCCTCTGCACTGTCTTTCTCTCTTCTGTCTCGTGTTTCTGTTCCTTCTTCATTTATTTCACCACTTCCCCTTTCACGCACCTCTGTGCGCTTGCTCTCCCTCTGTGGGCACCTAGCTCTCTTGCAGTGCTCCCCTTCCTTTGTATTTGACTGGCTCGTCCTCCTTATTCCCCACTTCTACCACTACCACTACTACTACCTCTTCTACTACTACCACTACTACTACTACTGATAAAATTAAGACACATGTGTGGCGTCTGGGTGTCTTTGTTGTGGACGTTTCGCCATCCAGTGGCTGGCTGGATGGCGAAACGTCTACGATAGGGATGCCCGGGTGTTGAGCATGTGTTTTAATTTCATCTTGTCGGTATTATATACCATTCTTGCACTACTACTACTACTACCACCACCTCTTCCTGCTTATATATAGCCGTCCTGCTCCACTTCTGGTTAGTGTGACTTTGTATATGGTCCAAGTCGGGCCGAAACGTCGTCGTAAGCTTCTCTCTTTTATGTGCGGGTTATTTGTGTATCGTTCCAGTCACGGTATTGTGCCTTTTTTTGTTATTTGTCTTGATGACTCTTTACTCAGGTATCGAAACTAAATTCTTAGTTTTGCCAGGTGCTCACATGTTGCAGCAGTTATTTGTGCATCTCTGGAGATATGCTCAGTATGATACTCACCCTAAGATCCTTTTCCTTGAGTGTGGTTTATAGCCTTTGGCCCCCTAGCCTTTACTCCATCTGCGGTCTTCTTTAGGTTTTCCCAGTCTCAAAACTTTGCACTTGGTGGGGTTACACTCCAGGAGCCAGTTGCTGAACGCGGCCTGCAGCCTGTCCAAATCCCTTTGTAGTCCTATCTGATCCTCCTCCGTTTGAATTCTTCGAATTAACTTCACAGCATCTGCGAACAGGGACACCTCTGAATCTGTTTCTTCCGTCATGTCATTCACAATATACAGAAACAACACCGGTCCTACGACTTATTGCTATAGAACCCCTCTCGACACAGGTGTCCTGTAAAGCATTCTCTGATCCATTGCATTGTTTTTCCTGTTATTCCTGCCTGCTCTTGTAGGTTTTGCACTAATCTCTTGTGTGGAACTGTGTCAAAAACTTTCTTACCCAACTGAAAGCCTATCCACTTCCCTCCCACTATCTCTCTCTGGTCTTATTTCGGTCACCTTGTAGTAAAACTCAAGTTGGTTTGTGTGTTGTGTGTGTGTGTGTGTGTGTGTGTGTGTGTGTGTGTGTGTGTGTGTGTGTGTGTGTGTGTGTGTGTGTGTGTGTGTGTGTGTGTGTACTCACCTAGTTGAGGTTGCAGGGGTCGAGTCCTAGCTCCTAGCCCTGCCTCTTCACTGGTCTCTACTAGGTCACTCTCCCTGAACCGTGAGCTTTATCATACCTCTACTTAAAGCTATGTATGGATCCTGCCTCCACTACATCGCTTCCCAAACTATTCCACTTCCTGGCTACTCTGTGGCTGAAGAAATACTTCTTAACATCCCTGTGATTCATCTGAGTCTTCAACTTCCAACTGTGACCCCTTGTTGCTGTGTCCCCTCTCTGGAACATCCTGTCTTTGTCCACCTTGTCAATTCCTCTCAGTATTTTGTATGTCGTTATCATGGCCCCCCTATCTCTCCTGTCCTCCAGTGTCGTCAGGTTGATTTCTCTTAACCTCTCCTCGTAGGACATACCTCTTAGCTCTGGGACTAGTCTTGTTGCAAACCTTTGCACTTTCTCTAGTTTCTTTACGTGCTTGGCTAGGTGTGGGTTCCAAACTGGTGCCGCATACTCCAATATGGGCCTAACGTACACGGTGTACAGGGTCCTGAACGATTCCTTATTAAGATGTCGGAATGCTGTTCTGAGGTTTGCTAGGCACCCACATACTGCAGCAGTTATTTGGTTGATGTGCGCTTCAGGAGATGTGCCTGGTGTTATACTCACCCCAAGATCTTTTTCCTTGAGTGAGGTTTGTAGTCTCTGGCCCCCTTGACTGTACTCCGTCTGCGGTCTTCTTTGCCCTTCCCCAATCTTCATGACTTTGCACTTGGTGGGGTTGAACTCCAGGAGCCAATTGCTGGACCAGGTCTGCAGCCTGTGTGCGTGTGTGTGTGTGTGTGTGTCTGTACTCAATGTTTGTTCTAACCTACTTGTGGCTGCAGGGGTCGATTCATAGCTCCTGGTCCTGCCTCTTCACTGATAGCTAGTAGATCCTCTATCTCTCCCTGCTCCATGAGCTTCATCAAACCTCGTCTTAAAACTATGTATGGTTCCCGCCTCCACTAGGTCACTTTCTAGACTATTCCACTGCCTGACAACTTTATGACTGAAGAAATACTTCCTAACATCCCTTTGACTCATAAGAGTCTTCAACTTCCAATTGTGAGTCCTTGTTTCTGTGTCCCATCTCTGGAACATCCTGTCTTTGTCCACCTTGTCTTTTCGGTGCTGTATTTTATGTCTTTATCATGTCTCCCCTGACCCTCCTGCCCTCCAGTGTCGTCAGGCCAAGGACAATCCCCTTAACTCTGGGACTAGTCTTGTTGCCAACCTTTGTACTTTCTCTAATTTCCCGACGTGCTTGACCAGGTGTGGATTCCGAATTGATGCTGCATACTCCAGTACTGACCTAACGTATGTGGTGTATATTGTCTTGAACGATTCCTAACTAAGGTATCGGAACGCTATCTTTAGGTTTGGCAAACGCCCGTATGCTGTAGCAGTTATCTGATTGAAGTGCGCCTCAAATGTACTTGGAATTATACTCACACCAAGATCGTTTTCTTTGAGTGAGGTTTGCAGTCTTTGGTCTCCTAGACTTTACTCTGTCTGCGGTCTTCTTTGCCCTTTCCCGAACTTCATGACTTTGCATTTGGCAGGGTTAAATTCAAGGAGCCAGTCACTGGACCAGGCATGTAGCCTATCCAGGTCTTTTTGTAGTCCTGCTTGATCCTCGACCGATTTGATTCTCCTCATTAACTTCACATCATCTGCAAACAAGGACACTTCTGAGTCTATCCCTTCCGTTATGTTATTCATATATACCAATAAACAGCACAGATCCTAGGACTGACCCCTGTGGAACCCCGCTCGTCACAGGCGCCCACTGTGACACCTCGTCACGTTTTTGCCTCCCTGTCTGGTATTCTCTGATCCATTGCAGCGCCTTTTCTGTTATGTGTGCCTGATCCTCTAGCTTTTGCATTAACCTCTTGTGATGAACTGTGTCGATGGCCTTCTTGCAGCCCAGGACAATGTAGTCTATCCACCCCTCTCTCTTTTATCTTACTTCTGTCACCTTGTCATAAAACTCCAGTGCTAGGTGTCGTTTATATGCTTGTGTCTTTCAGTTTGCTCCACCACTCTCCTCCTGATGATCTTCTCCATGACTGCATACTATACACGTTAGTGACACAGGTCTGTAGTTTAGTGCCTCGTGTCTGTCTCCTTTTTTTAAAAATTTGGCAACATTTCCCATCTTTCATACCTCAGGTAGTTGCCCAGTTTCAATGGATGCGTTGAAGATCTTTGTTAGGGGCACACACACCATGTCTGCTCCCTCTCTAATTATTCATGGAGAGATGTTTGGCCCCACTGCTTTTGAGGTATCAAGTTCACATAGCAGCTTCTTCACCTTCTCCTCGGTTGTGTGTACTTCATCCAGCACTTGCTGGTGTTTCTCCCTGTTCTGATTTTCTGGAGTCCTTCGTGTCTCCACTTTAAAAAAAAAATTTGAATCTCATGTTGAGCTCCTCACATTCCTCTTGGTCGATTCTTGTGAACTCCCCACCTTCTTTCCTCAGCCTGATTACCTAGTCCCTGACCGTTGTTTTCCTCCTGATGTGGTTATAGAACAGCTTCGGGTCAGACTTGACATCCGATGCTAAGTCATTTCGTATTGTCGCTGAGCCTCCCTTCTTATCTGTGCATATTCGTTTCTGGCTCTTCAGCTGATCTCTTTATTTTCTTGGGTCCTTTGTCTTCAGTACTTTTTCCATTGTCTAGTGCATCTAGTTTTTGTCTCTCTACTCCTTTTGGGTGAACAAAGGACTCGCTCTGGTCTTCCCATTATTTTTGTTTCCCTTGGGAACAAACCTCTCCTTGCCTTCTTGCATTTTGTTGTCACATAGTCCATCATTTCTTTTACTGGTTTTCCTGCCAGTTCTGTCTCCCACTGAACGTCTTGCAGGAAGTTCGTCATGCCTGTGTAGTCCCCCCTTTTGTGTGTGTGTACGTATGTGTGCGTGTGTGTGTGTGTGTTTGTGTGTGTGTGTTTGTGTATGTGTGTGTGTGTGTGTGTTCGTGTGTGTGTGTGTGTGTGTGTTTGTGTTCGTGTGTGTGTGTGTGTGTGTGTGTGTGTGTGTGTGTGTGTGTGTGTGTGTGTGTGTGTGTGTGTGTGTGTGTGTGTGTGTGTGTGTATGTGTGTGTGTACTCACCTATTTGTAGTTGCAGGGGTCGAGACTCAGCTCCTGGCCCCGCCTCTTCACTGAAAGCTACTAGGTCCTCTCCTTCCCTGCTCCATGAGCTTTATCATACCTCGTCTTAAGGCTATGTATGGTTCCTGCCTCCACTACATCACTCGCCAGACTCTTCCACTTCCTGACCACTCTATGACTGAAAAAATACTTCCTAACATCCCTTTGACTCATCTGAGTCTTCAACTTCCAAGAGTGACCCCTTGTCTGCGGTCTTCTTTGCCCTTCTCCGATCTTCATGACTTTGCATTTGGCAAGGTTGAATTCAAGAAGCCAGTTGCTGGACCACGTGTCCAGCCTGTCTAGGTCTCTTTGAAGTCCTGCCTGATCCTCATCTGATTTAATTATCCTCATTAACTTAAAATCATCTGCAAACAGGGACACTTTTGATTCTATCCTTCCCGTCATGTCATTCACATATACCAAAAATAGCATTGGTCCTAGGACCGACCCCTTTGGGACCCCGCTCGTTACAGGTGCCCACTGTGATACCTCATCACGTGTGTTTGTGAGTGTGTGTGTTTGTGTGTGTGTACTCATCTAGTTGTACTCACCATTTTGTGGTTGCAGGGGTCGAGTCATAGCTCCTAGTTCCGCCTCTTCACTGGCCGCTACTGTGTGTATGTGTGTGTGTGTGTGTGTGTGTGTGTGTGTGTGTGTGTGTGTGTGTGTACTCACCTAACTGTGGTTGTAGGGGTCGAGATTCATGTCCTGGCTTCGCCTCTTCACTGAACGCTATTAGGTCCTCTCTCAACCTGCGCCATGAGCTTTATCATACCTCGTCTTAAAGCTATGTATGGTTCCTGCCTCCACTACATCACTCGCCAGACTCTTCCACTTCCTGACCACTCTATGACTGTAAAAATACTTCCTAACATCCCTTTGACTCATCTGAGTCTTCAACTTCCAAGAGTGACCCCTTGTTTCTGTGTCTCCTCTCTGGAACATCTTGTCTCTGTCCACGTTGTCTATTCCACGCAGTATTTTATATGTCGTTATCATGTCTCCCCTAACCCTCCTTTCCTCCAGTGTCGTCAGGCCGATTTCCCTTACCCTTTCTTCGTAGGACATTTCCCTTAGCTCTGGAACTAACCTTGTTGCAAACCTTAGCACTTTCTCTAATTTCCTAACGTGCTTGACCTGGTGCGGGTTCCAAACTAGTGCTGCATACTCCAGTATGGGCCTGACGTACACGGTGTACAGTGTCTTGAAAGAATCCTTACTTAGGTATCGGAACGCTAATCTCAGGTTTGCCAGGCGCCCATATGATGCAGCAGTTATCTGGTTGATGTGTGATAACGGAGACGTGCTTGGTGTTACACTCACGCCAAGATCTTTCTCCTTAAGAGAGGTTTGCAGTCTTGGTGCACCTAGCCTATACTCTGTCTGCGGTCTTCTTTGCCCTTCTCCGATCTTCATGACTTTGCATTTGGCAAGGTTGAATTTAAGAAGCCAGTTGCTGGACCACGTGTCCAGCCTGTCTAGGTCTCTTTGAAGTCCTACCTGATCCTCATCTGATTTAATTATCCTCATCAACTTAAAATCATCTGCAAACAGGGACACTTGATTCTATCCTTCCCGTCATGTCATTCACATATACCAAAAATAGCATTGGTCCTAGGACCGACCCCTTTGGGACCCCGCTCGTTACAGGTGCCCACTGTGATACCTCATCACGTGTGTTTGTGAGTGTGTGTGTTTGTGTGTGTGTACTCATCTAGTTGTACTCACCATTTTGTGGTTGCAGGGGTCGAGTCATAGCTCCTGGTTCCGCCTCTTCACTGGCCGCTACTGTGTGTGTGTGTGTGTGTGTGTGTGTGTGTGTGTGTGTGTGTGTGTGTGTGTGTGTGTGTGCTTGTGTGTGTGTGTGTGCGTGTACTCACCTAATTGTGGTTGTAGGGGTCGAGATTCAGGTCCTGGCTCCGCCTCTTCACTGAACGCTATTAGGTCCTCTCTCTCCCTGCGCCATGAGCTTTATCATACCTCGACTTAAAGCTATGTATGGTTCCTGCCTCCACTACATCACTAGCCAGACCACTCTGACTCATCTGAGTCTTCAACTTCCAAGAGTGACCCCTTGTTTCTGTGTCTCCTCTCTGGAACATCTTGTCTCTGTCCATCTTGTCGATTCCTCTCAGAATTTTATAGGTCGTTATTATATCCGACCTATCTCTCCTGTCCTCCAGTGTCGTCAGGTCGTTTTCCTTTAACCTCTCCTCATAGAATATGCACCTTAGCTCCGGGACTAGTCATATTGCAAACCTTTGCACATTATTTAGTTTCCTTACGTGCTTGGCTAGGTGTGGGTTCCAAACTGGTGCTGCATACTCTAATATAGGCCTAACGTACACGGTGTACAGTGTCATGAATGATTTCTTATTAAGATATCGGAAAGCTGTTCGTAGGTTTGTTAGGCGCCCGTATGATGCAGCAGTTATTTGGCTGATGTGCGCCTCAGAAGTGTCCAGTGTTATACTCACCCCATGATCCTTATCCTTGAGTGAGGTTTGTAGTCTCTGGCCCCCTAGACTGTACTCCGTCTGCGGCCTTCTTTGCCCTTCCCCAATCTTCATGACTTTGCACTTGGTGGGGTTGAACTCCTGGAGCCTGTTTCTGGATCAGGAGTTCAACCCCAGATCACTTTGTAGTTCTGCCTTGTCCTTGTCCGATTTAATTCTTCTCATCAACTTCACATCATCTGCAAACAGGGACACCTCTGAATCCATTCCTTCTGTCACGTCGTTCACAAATACCAGGAACAGTACCGGACTGACCCCTGTGGAACCCCGCTCACCTCACGTACTATGACTCGCTGGTGTCTTCCTGACAGGTATTCCCTGATCCATTGCAGTGCCTTCCCTGCTTTCCTTGCTTGGTTCTCCCGCTTTTGCACTAATCTCTTGAGTGGGACTGTGTCAAGCGCCTTCTTACAGACCAAGAAAATGTAATCTACCCATCCCTTTTTCTCTTGCCTTACTGCTGTCATAGAATTCCAGTAGGTTTCTGACACAGGATTTCTCATCCCTCTAACCGTGCTGGCTGTCGTTGATAAGCTTTCTAGATGTTCCACCACTCTCCTCCTGATAATCTTTTCCATGACTTTGTATACTACACATCTCAGTGACACTGGTCTGTAGTTTAATGCTTCGTGTCTGTCTCCTTTTTTAAAAATTTGGACTACATATTCTGTCTTCCATACCTCAGGAAGCCACCCTGTTTCGATAGATGTGATGAAGATTGTTGTTAGTGATACTCTTAGTGCCTCTGTTCCCTCTCTCAGGACCCATGGAAAGATGTTATCAAGCCCCATCGCCTTTGAGGTATCTAACTCGCTTAGGAGCCTCTTCACTTCTTCCACGGTTGCATTTATTGTGTCCAACACTTGGTTGTGTACCCCACCTCTACGTCTTTCTGGAGTTCCTTCTGTCTCCACTGCGAACACTTCTTTAAATATCATCTTGAGCTCCTCACATACTTCACAGTCGTTTCTTGTGATCTTCCCTCCTTCCTTCGTCAGCCTGATTGCCTGGTCCTTGACTGTTGTTTTCCTCCTGATGCGGTTGTGCTATAGCTTCAGGTCACATTTGGCTTTCGCTGCTATGTCATTTTCATATTGTCGTTTGGCCTGCCTTATTACCCGTACATATTCATTTCTGGCTCTTCGACTGTTCTCCTTATTCTCCTGGGTCCTTTGCTTTTTATTCTTCTTCCATTCTCTAGCACACTTGGTTTTCACCTCTGGGTAAACCAGGGGCTCATCCTGACTTTCTCGTTATTTTTGTTACCGTTGGGCACAAACCTCTCCTCAACTTTTTTTTCATATCGTTGTCACATATTCCATCATCTCATTGACTGACTTACCTGCCAGTTCTCTGTCCTACGAACCCCATGCAGGAAATTCCTCATGCGTGTGTAGTCCCCCCTCTTGTAGTTTAGCTTCATTAGTCCTGCCGTTCCTGCTTCCCTCTCCACTTGTTTCTCTACTATATTTTCGAAGCTCAGAACCACGTGATCACTGGCCCCGAGGGGTCTTTCATATGTGATGTCCTCAATATCTGCACTAGTCAAGGTGATTACTAGGTCCAGTCTTGCTGGCTCTTCCTCTCCTCTCTCTCTCTGGTAGTGTCCCTTACATGTTGGTACATGAGGTTTTCCAGTACCACCTCCATCCTCTTAGTCCTCCACGTTTCTTGGCCCCCATGTGGCTCCAGGTTCTCCCAGGCGATTTCCTTGTGATTGAAGTCTCCCATAATCAGCAGCTTTACCCTGCTAGCATGAGTTCCTCTGGTCACTGTAGCCAGTGTGTCAACCATTGCTCTATTGCTCTCATCATGCTCTTGCCTTGGCCTCCTGCTGTTGTGTGGAGGGTTATACATCACTGCAATTACCACCTTGGGACCTCCAGATTGAAGTGTTCCTATTATGTAGTCTCTTGCTTCTCCTCTGTCTCCTCTGCCTAGCTCATCAAAATCCCATCGGTTTTTGACGAGCAGTGCTACTCCTCCACTCCCTCTGTTCCCTTTGTCTTTCCTCAGGATCTGATATCCTGAAGGAAAGATGTCATCAGTTATCATTCTTATGAGCTTGATTTCTGTGAGAGCTATGATGTCCGCTGACGCCTCTTCGACTCTTTTGTGCAACTCCTCTTATTTATTCGTTATTCCATCATCTCCAACACTGTATTCAGGGGGGGGGGCTGTGAGGGGGGGGCACCTGTCAGTGTGTTGAGGTATTCTACGCAGTAGTGTGGGGTGGGTGCTGTAAATGTAGATTGTGGTTTGTGTTGGGATAGTATGTTTGGTTGTAGGGTTCTAGGGGCGGTTCTGTGTGCTTGTGCTTGTTGCTCTGCCCTGCTCTGGTTGTCCTCTGCTGAATTTGCCCTTGCCTCTATTCCTAGCCCCTTTCGCTTTTGTGTTC
>NW_026471703.1:0-11980 GCF_026875155.1 Cherax quadricarinatus | reverse complement strand
GGGACCTGACGATCTTTGGAGTGTGCCAGGGAAAATTTAGTGAAGGGATTCAGGAAAAACCGGGTTTATTTTCATATAGTCGGACTTGAGTCCTGGAAATGGGAAGTACAATGCCTGCACTTTAAAGGAGGGGTTTGGGATATTGGCAGTTTGGAGGATATGTTGTGTATCTCAAATACGTATATGCTTCTAAGCTGTTATATTCTGAGCACCTCTGCAAAAGCAGTGATAATGTGTGAGTGTGGTGAAAGTGTTGAATGATGATGAAAGTATTTTCTTTTTGGGGATTTTCTTTTCTTTTTTTTGGGTCACCCTGCCTCGGTGGGAGACGACCGACTTGTTGAAAAAAAAAAAAAAATTAGTATTATACAATTTTTGTGCATGTTTATTGTAATAAACAACAGTTGTAAACAAAAAATATGATAATAACTTTAGTGCGGTTATTGTGTTCAATACAGTGAGTATATATATATCAATTATATACAGTATTGGTCTCTCAGGCCCCAAATGTTAGTAGGAATAGAAAAAAATTGGAAAAGAAAAGAAAAAACAACTAAAACAACAAAATAATATAATACGCCTATGTGGAATTCGTCGATGTTGCCGCCACCACATCATTTTCTATAAACTTCTTGGCACTGTATCTCGGTAAGTAATGATCAGACTCTATTTTTTTTTTTTGTTTTATTACCTTCAAAAAAATATGCTCTTTAATTCTGTAAGAAAAAATAATTTTTTTTTTTTTTTTTTTCAAAATTTCTTGGACACTGGTGCGTGACTTCAGATTTTCGCCTTGGACCCTGAAAGGGTTAAATGGTTGTGTGAATTACGGTGTTTAACACGGGTATTCCTTGGACCATCAGATCTGCCTGCATACTGGTGTTCTGAAATACATGTTGGAGGTCTCTGAATGTTTCGCTGATGTATGATTTGCTGTAGTCATTACAAGGGATTGTGTATACCCCTGTGTTCAATACTGAAATTCACACAACCATTTAATCAACTACAGAAATGCAACACTTATCACCAAAGAAGACAACACTCAATACCGAAAAATCCTGGAATCATCACTTATCTGAATGTCCAACTTCAACCAGAACAACAGCTTCTATAACATAACCGAACCCCTTGCCAAGAAATTTCTTCATCGCTATCCCACATAAGAACACAAGAATGGAGGAACACTGCAAAAGGTCTACTCATATACTTATCCAATCTCTTTTTAAAGCTACCCAAGGTTCTAGACTCTATCACCCTTCTCTAAAGATGGTCACAGGTAGCATTCTCCACCTGACCCAGCATTCTCCATCTGACACCATCCTATAAATACTCATGTACCTTTTACCCAGGTAGATCTGTTTGTGACTTGATGAAGCCCAGAGAGGGCAAAATGTTGTCAATAAAGGATCACATTATACTGCTTAAGTGTTTATATTTCCATTGTGTCAGAATTTTATACTATTTATTTCCAACATTATTGCTTCTACTCCTTTAGCTCTAACTCTATTTGAAACCCCTGACCTAATCCCATTATTTCTCCCCACTGAAACTAGCCTATCCCCTTCAGCTTTGTTTCCTTAAAGCCAGGAAAATCCAGCTTCTAAATCATATCATCCACAATCATCTTCTTATCATTCGCACAACATCCACATACATTCAAACATCCCACTTTAAAGGGTTTTCTTTCTTTTTCCTTTTAATAAGCTATACGGAAAAGGGTCACTAGCCCATTGTTCCCGGCATTTTAGTTGACTTTTACAACACGCATGCTTACGGAGGAAAGTTTCTTATTCCACTTCCCATGGATATAAAATGAAAAGCACTAAGAACAAGAACTATTAAGATAAAATCAAAGAAAACTCAGGTGAGTGTGTATACATAATCATGACATGATGTGTAGTGTGACCTAAGTGTAAGTAGCAAGACGTACCTGAAATCTTGCATTTTATGAGACAGAAAAAGCACCAGCAAATCCTACCATCATGTAAAATACAGGCTTCTTTTTTACACTCACTTGGTAGGACGGTTTGTACCTCCCCGAATGGTTGCTGTCTACCAACCTACTACCACAAATCTTCTTCTTTCTTTCTTTCAACACACCGGCCGTATCCCACTAAGGTGGGGTGGCCCTAAAGGAAAAACGAATAGGTAGTAGTTGGTAGACAGCAACTGCCCGGGGAGGTACTACCGTCCTGCCAACTGAGTGTAAAATGAAAGCCTGTAATTGTTTTACATGATGGTAGGATTGCTGATGTCCATTTTTCTGTCTCATAAACATGCAAGGTTTCAGGTACATCTTGCTACTTCTACTTACACTTAGGTCACACTACACATACATGTACAAGCATATATATACACGCCCCTCTGGGTTTTCTTCTATTTTGTTACTAGTTCTTGTTCTTGTTTATTTCATCTTAGCTCCATGGGGAAGTGGAACAGAATTCTTCCTCCGTAAGCCATGCGTGTTGTAAGAGGCGACTAAAATGCCAGGCGCAAGGGGCTAGTAACCCCTTCTCCTGTATATATTACTAAATATTACCTACAAATATTATTCAATATTATTCAGGCGACAAATATTATTCAATATTACACAAATATCAACTCTGCAAACTTATTTATCTATCCAATTGGGTCTAATATAACATAAACAATACAGAAACATCATAGGGAGTAGGTTGGTAGACACAACCGCCCAGGGAGGCACTACCGTCCTGCCAAGTGAGTGTAAACGAAAGCCTTAATTGTTTTAAAATGATGGTAGGATTTTCTGGTGTCCTTTTTTTTTTGTCTCATGAACATGCAAGATTCAGGTATGTCTTGCTACTTCTACTTACACTTAGGTCACACTACACATACATGTACAAGCACATATATACACACCCCCTCTGGGTTTTCTTCTATTTTCTTTCTAGTTCTTATTCTTGTTTATTTCCTCAAACTCCATGGGAAGTGGAACAGAATTCTTCCTCTGTAAGCCATGCGTGTTGTAAGAGGCGACTGAAATGGCGGGAGCAAGGGGCTAGTAACCTCTTCTCCTGTATATATTACTAAATGTAAAAGGAGAAACTTTCGTTTTTCATTTTTTTGGCCACCCCGGCCTTGGGGGGGATACGGCCGGGGTGTTGAAAGAAAGAAAGAAGAATACAGAAACATGGTATATACTCTAGAATGAATAAAATATGTCATTACATGGAAAGCGGTCACTGTCACCCCAAGTTTAAAGTAATTATCCCTTTGACCATAGCTTCCCATTCTGAAGTAGAGAAAACAGAGTTCTGGAGAGGCTAACTACTCTTGATCACTAGTGCAGTAAGGAAAACACTGAAACAAACACGATTTTCTTGGGAAAAAAAAAATGCCAGAGGGCCTACATCATGCAGGAGGAAAAGACACTGCCAGGACACAAGCCTATGAAAGACAGGCTTACCAAAGCCCCAGAGAGGGCTTTGATACCTTAAGGGGGATTCCCTTTCCAAAAAATAATCATTCTTCCCTCTCTCCTCTCCTGTCTTCCATAAGCCAACAAGTCTTCAATAAATTTATATAGTAGTGATTTAAATGTTCATTTATTTATTTTATTTAGCTCTCATTGTTTTGTGCATGTAAAACTCTAATTAATCTTTAAAAAATGTATTTCTTGTTAATATTTTTGGGTGTCTGGAATGGATTAATTATTTTTACATTAATTCTTATGGGAAATATTACTTCGAAATTAGGCCGTTTCGAATTTAGACCAACCTTCTGGAACGGATTATGGCCGAAAAACGAGGTTCCATTGTATCTGATAACATATGACACAACAGACTGGGCCATAACCTTGAGGTGCAGGCACGAATAACAGGAATGAACTCTGGTGGATCAGAGTCTCTCATGAGAAGGAAAGAGAAAAAACATCAGAAACTGGAAAAGTAACTAACAGGGTTCCACTAGAATCATTACTAGGACCAGTACTGTTTCTGTTTATGTGGACAGCATTCCAGATGGGGTTAGTTCAGATGCATCCCTGTTGGCTGAAATTGTAACACTGGAGAATAAACACAAAACATCTGGGTAAACTGCAAGATTGATCAGGTAAGTGATTATTTAAATTCAACATAAGTAAATGCAAGTTAATAAAGACTGGGGAGAAAGCAAGACCCAAAACAAGGTATGCTCAGAGAACAGCTGCAGACCTCACTCATTAAAAAAAGACCTTGGGGTGAGTCTAGTTCCTGGTATACTATCCAAGGCTCACATCAAACGAATAACCTCTGCAGCCAATGCTCATCTGGCAAATCTGTGAATAGCCTTCAAAAATCCCCAGTCATTCTGGGCCCTTTATTCAACATGTCAGGCCCATCTTGAAGTATACAGCACCATTATGAAACCAGCGCCTAAAAAAACCATGTTAAGAAACTGGAGAAAATGCAGAAGCAAGAAGCTCGCTCAAGAGCTAAGGAATATGAGCTACATGTAGAGTCTAATGGATGCACTGTACCCTTAAACTGCTTAATTTTCATTTATGTATCAATTGAAATATATGCTACTGTTGAAAACCATGGAATGCAGGAGTAGTGAACATTGCCAGCATTTATGCATAAATCCTAGAACTAAACTTACTGCCTCTTAGAAGTGTGATACTTAAATCAAGCAATACAGAAAATCTTATGCATTCAAACCAAATACAGTGGACCCCCGCTTTACGATCACCTCCCAATGCGACCAATTATGTAAGTGTATTTATGTAAGTGCGTTTGTACGTGTATGTTTGGGGGTCTGAAATGGACTAATCTAATTCACAATATTCCTTATGGGAACAAATTCGTTCAGTACTGGCACCTGAACATACTTCTGGAATGAAATAATATCGTAAACCGGGGGTCCACTGTAGTCCTGGAAAATCAAAGAAATTTTTTACAGATGCATATGTTACAGTTCAGCAAGTTACAAATCTAACACAGGTATATACGCACACTACACAAACCAAATATAAATGCTAAAATAAGTAAGCGATGTACAAACCTGCTCATTGTTGATTGCTGGTGACACATCAATGACTGGAGTGAGTTTTCTGTTCTCGTGAGAAACTTCGTATGTAGAAGTCCTGCGTCGTTTTGGAACTATTTTTTCAGCTGTGCTCTTAGATTTTGTTTCAACATCAACGGTTGTTATGTGATGACGCTTTCTTATTTGCCTGTCATTTGCAGCATCTTAAAAAAATTATATGTACCGTACGGTAATTAACTCATACAGGAGAGCAGTGAATCCCTCACTGCTGTCAAAAATTCTCTCACAAAATAAGTATCGTCTTCAAAGAGGTTTAATTTTCTTTGAAAAACAAAAAAAAGTGAAAATAGTTATAGTGAAAGTATTAGTTACTGTAAAAATTAAAGAAAAATCCTATAGTATGTAACTTATGATTATCCACTGATTTTCATAACAGTAACCTGAAATGAATACAATGATACTGTGATACAAAAAGGTCAGTTAACATGCAGTCAGAGATTGGCGTATTACTCTACAAGCTAAATACAGCATTGAAATTATGTTCCATTCACTTTCTCAAACAAAACCATTAACCCTTTCACTGTCGAGACCCCTGCTCACAAACTTGCTCTCAGTGTCGAACAATTAAAATAAAAAATATGAAATGATAGAGAATCTTTTCCCAATGGTAATGACACCATAAGTACAAAATTTGATGGAAAACTTACGTAATTACGCTCTCACAAAGTTAGCGGTCTCTGTGGTATTTACGCACCGGCGATTTTGTCTACTTTGAGCCCTATTTTTGGCCAATTACATCGTTCCAGACGACCAAACTCATAGCTATTTCGCTAGAACTCCTTTTGTTCTATCGCCTGAGTAGAAGAAACCACCCATTTACCAATTTCAACTTCCCAATAAAGTGATAAGAAATTGGTAATATGGCCAACTTCATACACAATTCAAGGAATGCCAATTTCAAAATTGGGTCCAGAATTAACAATGCAAACATTCCTAGGACTAAAGCAACATTTTCTCTGTTAACCCTTTCAGGGTCGACAGGCCCTCTCAGAGACTTGTTCTCAGGGTCAGCCAAATTTAAAAAAAAAAAAACCATGTTCAATGAAAAGATAGAGAATCTTTTCCCGATCATAATGAAGCCAAAAGTATGAAATTTGATGGAAAACTTACGGAATTATGCTCTCGCAAAGTTAGTGGTCTCGACGATGTTTACGCACCGGCGATTTTGCCCACTTTGAGCCCTATTTTCGGCCAATTCCAGTGTACTTGTCGACAAAAATCATAACTATTTCGCTAGAACTCCATTTTTTTCTATCGAATGAGTACAAGAAACCACCCATTTACCGATTTCAACTATCCAATACAGTGGTCAGAATTTAGCAATTTTGCCAATTTCACACAAATTTTAAAAGATGCCAATTTCTGAATAGGTTCCAGAATAAACAAGGAAGACATTCCTGGCACTAAAATAACATTTCCTCCGTTCATTAGTCATGTCCCCATGCCCCTCTTACATTCCTTTGCTTTCCACTTTGAATTTTTATTCTCACAAAAAAAAATAGAAGATTTACTGTTACGCAGATTACTGCATTGGTGTAGAAATGGTATAAATATTATCAGCGCACTTGTGAAAGAATATTAAACTCACCAGTTGATGTGTATTGGACGCATAGCATGATTTGTTTACTTTTGAACTTTGGTAAAAATTGAACATTTCTGCTACTTTGAGCACAATTTCAAGGTAGTTTTCTTTATAAAACCAGTCAAAATCATCATGTCTTCCATTCTATAAAATGAGACCAGGAAAACTAGAATACAGCAATAAATACCATATGAAAATACAGTGTAAAGTCAGTTTTAATCCAAAAACACGGTCAAATTTTTTTTTTCTCATTACACACTGTGTGCTGCAGGATTTTTTTTATACCGCGCACACTGACCACATAGACCCATTCTTTCATATGAAGGCCTACCTGCTTTCTCTCACCAGATTTGAGGGTTCTAGAATCTAGGCGTACTAGTATACGTCAAAAACCCTGGTGCGTAAGCCGTACTAGTACGGCCGAAACCCTGAAAGGGTTAATTAGTCTCATCTCCGGGCCCTCTTATGCTTGCTTTCCATTTTGAATTTTTATTCACGCAAAAAATAGATTTACTGTTATGCAGACTACTGCATTATTGCAAAAATGGTATAAATAATATCAGCACATTTGTGAAAGCATATCAGACCCACCAGTTGATGTGTATTGGATGCATGACATGATTTGTTTATTCTTGAACATCAGCAAAAATTGAACATTTCCACTACTTTGAGCTCAGTTTCAATGTACTTTTAGTCTGTAAATCATTCAAAATCATCTCTAGTTCTGTAATACATGTATATCTTCCAAATGAGACCAAGAAAACGAGAATATAGCCATAAATACAATAAAAAATACACTACAAATTTGCTGTTTTAAACGAAAAACACTGTCGGAGTTTTTTTCCTCATTATGCATTACGTGCTGCAGGATTTTCTTAGAACTCCACACACTGACCACTCAGACCCATTCTTTCATATGTAGGCCTAATAGCTATCTCTCGCAAGATTGGAAGTCACTAGAATTTTGGCGTACTATTACGGAACCAACACTGGCTTGCAAGCCGTAATGTTATGGGACCGACAGTGAAAGGGTTAATACACTTAGTGAATGAAACACTAGTCAAAGACAAGGCATATTACTCTCCGGTAAAATGCATGATAAAATGTTCCATTTTAAATTTCACTCAAAAAGGATTCCTGTTTTTTTATTGTAAGCATTAAGATACTGTTTCAGAGTAATTTTAGTAAAGCACAAATAACCCCTACTTAGGAGACAAACATATGAGGACATTTCGATCCAATTCAGACATTTAACAAGTCACACTGAAGCTAGACTGGCTAAAATATATACGAGAGGGATGAGCAAAGGGAGAGGCAGAACAGGGGTGGGGGGAGGTTATTTGTGATTGTTCCAGCCACAGTATTGTGAATAATAAAAAAAGGCACAAAAAAATGACTGGAACGATACACAAATAACCCGCACACAGAAGAGAGGAGCTTACGACGAACTTTCGGTCCAACTTGGACTATTTATAAAATCAGTGTGACTGTAAATGGTCCTAGTCAGACCGAAACATTGTTGTAAGCTTCTCTCTTCCTTGTGCGGGTTATTTGTGTATCACAGTATGTATTGTGACTTTTTATGCTTTAAGCATTGTAATTTCAACTTGCAAATATTATTCATTATCACTGGGTCATAATAAGCGTGTATGCACCTGGAGAAGAGAGAAATGTAGAGGAGAGAGATTTTGGGAGATGTTAAGTGAATGTATAGGAACCTATGAACCAAGTGAGAGAGTAATTGTGGTAGGGGACCTGAATGCTAAAGCAGGAGAAACTTTTAGAGAGGGTGTGGTAGGTAAGTTTGGGGTGCCAGGTGTAAATGATAATGGGAGCCCTTTGATTGAACTTTGTATATAAAGGGGTTTAGTTATAGGTAATACATATTTTAAGAAAAAGAGGATAAATAAGTAGACAAGATATGATGTAAGGCGAAATGACAGTAGTTTGTTGGATTATGTATTGGTAGATAAAAGACTGTTGAGTAGACTTCAGGATGTACATGTTTACAGAGGGGCCACAGATATATCAGACCACTTTCTAGTTGTAGCTACTCTGAGAGTAAAAGGTAGATGGGATACAAGGAGAATAGAAGCATCAGGGAAGAGAGAGGTGAAGTTTATAAACTAAAACAGGAGGCAGTTAGGGTAAGATATAAACAGCTATTGGAGGATAGATGGGCTAATGAGAGCATAGGCAAGGGGGTCGAAGAGGTATGGGGTAGATTTAAAAATGTCATGTTAGAGTGTTCAGCAGAAGTTTGTGGTTACAGGAAAGTGGGTGCAGGAGGGAAGAGGAGCGATTGGTGGAATGATGATGTAAAGAGAGTAGTAAGGGAGAAAAAGTTAGCATATGAGAAGATTTACAAAGTAGAAGTGATGCAAGAGGGAAGAGTATATGGAGAAAAAGAGAGAGGTTAAGACAGTGGTGAAGCAATGTAAAAAGAGAGCAAATGAGGAGTGAGGAAGAGTCAGTTGTGAGTGTGGGGAAGTTCGTGAGGCAGTAGGTAAAATTAAAGGGGGTAAGGCAGCCGGGATTGATGGGATAAAGATAGAAATGTTAAAAGCAGGTGGGGATATAGTTTTAGAGTGGTTGGTGCAATTATTTAATAAATGTATGGAAGACGGTAAGGTACCTAGGGATTGGCAGAGAGCATGCATAGTTCCTTTGTATAAAGGCAAAGGGGACAAAAGAGTGCAAAAATTATAGGGGGAATCTCCCAAGAGCACAGTGTCATCAGCAAAGAGCAACTGTGACAACTCCCCCTTTATGTGTGGGTTCTTTATCTTTTAACTCCACGCCTCTTGTCAAGACCCTCGCATTTACTTCTCTTACAACCCCATCTATAAATATATTAAACAACCAGGATGTGTGATGTCACCGTGGTTGTTTAATATATTTATACATGGGGTTGTAAGAGAAGTAAATGCGAGGGTCTTGACAAGAGGCGTGGAGTTAAAAGATAAAGAATCACACATGAAGTGGGAGTTGTCACAGTTGCTCTTTGCTGATGACACTGTGCTCTTGGGAGATGCTGAAGAGAAGCTGCAGAGATTGGTGGATGAATTTGGTAGGGTGTGCAAAAGAAGAAAATTAAAAAGTGAATACAGGAAAGAGTAAGGTTATGAGGATAACAAAAATATTAGGTGATGAAAGACTGGATATCAGATTGGAGGGAAAGAGTATGGAGGAGGTGAATGTATTCAGATATTTGGGAGTGGACGTGTCAGCGGATGGTCTATGAAGGATGAGGTGAATCATAGAATTGATGAGCGGAAAAGGGGTGAGCGCGGTGCACTTAGGAGTCTGTGGAGACTAAGAACTTTGTCCTTGGAGGCAAAGAGGGGAATGTATGAGAGTATAGTTTTACCAACATCTTATATGGGTGTGAAGCATGGGTGATGAATGTTGCAGCGAGGAGAAGGCTGGAGGCAGTGGAGATGTCATGTCTGAGGGCAATGTGTGGTGTGAATATAATGCAGAGAATTCGTAGTTTGGAAGTTAGGAGGAGGTGTGGGATTACCAAAACTGTTGTCCAGAGGGCTGAGGAAGGGTTTGTTGAGTGGTTCGGACATGTAGAGAGAATGGAGCGAAACAGAATGACTTCAAGAGTGTATCAGTCTGTAGTGGAAGGAAGGCGGGGTAGGGGTTGGCCTAGGAAAGGTTGGAGGGAGGGGGTAAAGGAGGTTTTGTGTGCGATTATTATTATTATTATAATCAAGGGGGAAGCGCTAAACCTGGAGGATTATACAGCGCCTGGCGGGGGGGATGTGGAAGGCATTCAGGCTTAATTTGGGAAACTGGAGCACAGATCCAATTCCCTAAATCAAGAGCCCCTCACCAACATCAAGGAACCTTCCTTGAGGGGTTTGTGTGCGAGAGGCTTGGACTTTCATCAGGCGTGCGTGAGCGTGTTTGATAGGAGTGAATGGAGACGAATGGTTTTTAATACTTGACGTGCTGTTGGAGTGTGAGCAAAGTATCATTTATGAAGGGGTTCAGGGAAACCGGCAGGCCGGACTTGAGTCCTGGAGATGGGAAGTACAGTGCCTGCACTCTGAAGGAGGGGTGTTAATGTTGCAGTTTAAAAACTGTAGTGTAAAGCACCCTTCTGGCAAGACAGTGATGGAGTGAATGATGGTGAAAGTTTTTCTTTTTCAGGCCACCCTGCCTTGGTGGGAATCGGCCAGTGTGATAATAAAAAAATAAAAATATCAGTTGCCCCTCTATAAACGTGTACATCGTGGAGCCTACCCATCAACCTTTTATCCACAAATACATAATCTAACAAACTACTTTCATTACATGCTACATCATACCTTGTATATTTATTTATCCTCTTTTTCATAAAATATGTATTACTTATTACCAAACCTCTTTCTACACATAGATCAATTAAAGGCTCCCCATTTTTATTTACCCCTGGCACCCCAAATTTACCTACTACTCCCCCCACAACATTTTTACCCTTTCAGGGTCCAAGGCCCAAATCTGGAGTCACGCACCAGTGTCCAAGAATTTTCAAAAAAAAAATCTGTTATTTTTTCTTATGAAATCTTAGAGAATCTTTTTGCGAAGGTAATAAAACAAAAAGTACGAAATTTGGTGGAAAATTGACGAAATTATGCTCTCGCGAATTTTGATGTGTCAGCGATATTTACGAATCGGCGATTTTGCCGACTTCAACTCCCATTTTAGGCCAATTACATTATTCCAATCAACCAAATTCTTAGCTAGTTCACTAGTATTACTTCTATTCTATCGATTGAGCACAAGAAATCGCCAAGTCAACTGTTTCAACTACAAAATAAAGTGATCGGAAATTGTTAATTTGGCCAATTTAACACAAAGTTCAAAATATTCCAATTTCAAAATAGGGTCCAGAATAAACAATGTAGGTATTCCTGGTACTAAACCAACATTTCCTCTGTTCATTAGTTATGTTTTGAGGCTTTACAAATAAATTCCATTTTGATTTTTTATTCACATAATGATTTTTATTCACACCAAAAAAATAGAAGATTTACTGTTATGCAATACTGTAATAATTGTATAAATATCATCACCATATTTGTGAATGTATAGTAGACCACCAGCTGACGTGTATTAGACGTGTGAGGTCGTTTGTTTACTCTTGAATATCGGCAAAAATTTAACATTTCGCTACTTTGAGCTCAGTTTCAAGCCATTTCAGTGCTAAAACCAATCAAAATCATCTCTATTTCTGTAATATGTCTTCCATTCTATCAAATGAGACCAAGAAATCGCAAATACAAACTATAAAAAACATACGAAAATAAACACTGCAAAGTTGCTGTTTTAATCGAAAAAATCATGATTTCAGTTTTTTTC
>NW_026471702.1:0-11312 GCF_026875155.1 Cherax quadricarinatus | reverse complement strand
TTTGTAAACGGTTCCTATTTCAAAACACTCCTTACGTCAGCCTCATCTGCCTCAAATGGGACATTACGTATCTTAACCCACGTAAAGTGGCGAGATACGTCGATCAAACGCACCTTCACAGCTGGAGTAGCGTCAAGACTCACGTCTTGGAACCTCGTCACCAAAGACTCATACACGGACGTGGAATTCAGTTTGACGAAGATTCTATAAGCCCCATTCAGGGCTACACCATACACCTCATCGTCCTGGATGCCATAGGTCTCCCTAATGATTGTCGGGAGTAAGACTTGCACTGAAGAGGGTGAAATCGCCCCACGAAGCAGCTCAATACCAATGGTATTTACGCGCCTCCTCACACTCAGCGCCATGTTGATACAAGGTAGCTCGCCTGAACAGCAGAGGGGTGCAGCGCACAACCTCACTCGACCGTGGTCAGGCAGCGAATGAAATATTATTAGAAGTAGTTTTATCTGTTAGGGACTTCATCAGTTAATGCAGAGGGGAGGTCTCTCCTCCTCCAGGTGCTCTATGTACATGTTCGTCATAACTCTACTGTAAGGTGAACACATCACATATTAGGTGAGGTTCGTGAGTTGTAGAAAGTGGCTGTGGTGATTGTAGGTTGACTCAACTTTATGAAGACCTGGAGATGATGAATGACTAAGTTATGAGAAATGGTGTTGTCATGGACAATAAATGCTGATTCCAAACACAGTCTGGTAAGTGTAGAAAGTTGTTTTTATTGGAAGGCTTTCGATATAATAAATATAATAAAATAAAGTAAAATTTAATTATTGGGCTCCAATCGGTACAGGAAAGTTGATATTATTGAAATATTTTATAGAAAACCACTGGTTATTCAGAGCATTTCGGGCAGCTTTTAAGTAACTTATGATTACTTATATAACTACTAGTAGAATTTTTACAAGAACAGTTTATTGAAAGTTTTAATGAGACAGTTCACTATAACACTTGTGTAGGTTAATAATGTTGGCCAAACAAAAATACAGATTATAATCATGTTTCAGTATTACTACATAGGACATACAAAAATTGAAAGCCTGCTGCGCCTGTCTGCCTGTAGTAAATAAGACTGCTGCCTCTATTCATCAAGCAGTAATTTCCTGGGTGTTAGCGGACTGATGTGAGTTACATCTCAGGGGATGTTAGTTTACTTTAGATAGGGCTGGGCTTCGAAATGAGCTGAGGTAGGATAACAGCTCGTAGACTGTAACACTGACGTGAAGACTTTTACAACTCAGTCTTGTCATCAACGTTGATCAAGCCGGATTTAGGGCTTATATATTATTAATTTAAATTTTTCTGGGTAGCTGAGCACTGTAGTATCGTAAACCAAGATGGTGGAACTATAATACAAAGAAGTACAATTATTTTTATTACAATCAAAACTAAGTGCTAAAAGATGGTTGATCAACACTAACTCACTAACATTATAGCATGCTCCTCTCTTAGCGACGAAAATTCGCTTAACGACGGAGCTGCGTTGTTAAGTGATAAGTGAAGAGAGTACTACTATTCACTCTGCTAAACTTAACAATTAAATTTTCCCATTGTTATTTTTATTATGAATGTCTGAGCTTCGCCAGACATGCAGTGCATTTTTTTTTTGTCAGTTTATTGTACAGCTGTATTTGACCAACATTAATACCACCAGAAATGTAAATATTCAAAAGACTTAATAAGAAGTTCCATAAACTGTTCTTGCAAAAATTTAATTCGTAATTTACTATTATTAGAGATTATAAGATATTTTAAGAGTGCTTGAAATGCTCTGCATATTCAAAGTTTTTCTTTATATGTCAATAATATTACCTTTTTTGTACCAACAGTAAACACTTCATTATAGAAATAAAGTTCACTTTTCGAGCTAATCTTTTATGGATTCCCTCTCACTTACGCCAGCAGCAACATGGTAACAGCGAAGATCTTGGCTAAACTAACAATAAATGTAGAGAAAATCAAATATAATTTTGGTTCTCAAACAAAAGTTGAAAATATTGTTAGGAAACTGGTAGTGACGTCTCAGCACCGCAGAAATTAAAGTACCATCACTTTTTCCAGTTTATTATACAAAATATAATATAAACATGATGTGGTTTTAAGCGACTAGGAGCTCTGATCCAGAGCACGCACACGCACACTCACACACACACACACACACACACACACCCCACACACACACACACACACACACACACACACACACACACACACACACAGTGAAGAGGTGGGGCCAGGAATCTCGACCCCTACAACCACAAATAGGTGAGTGCACACACACACACACACACCACACACACGTGCGGGCGCACATGCACGCACACTAACACAAAACACAACACATTTCACAGTACACTTTTTACAGTCTTTGTATAATTTATGGTAACTATGTAATGTACAGAAATATAAATCAATTACAAGAAAGTCTAAGTTTCGCTTGTTTGTCACTTTCTACACATCGACACCTTCCTCACATCTGTCACCTTCCTCACATCTGCCATCTTCCTCACATCTGTCACTTTCTTCTTATGTTGTCATGTTTTTTTCCAAACCATTAAGTATGTTTATCTTAATGGATGTCTTCCTCTGATATGTTCAAATACGACCTTTGATAAAATCTGTGTCATGACAACCAATGTCGAATCCTCGGCACAGCGCTGGCACGTCCTGGTGAGGACACCTGTGGGAAATAATGGGTAATGTTGGTTAATAATAGGTAATGGGTGAGTGAGCAGGAAACGAATTTAAGTATAACGAATGTGTAACAAATGAAAGAGTAGACCTGAGTGAGCATGGAACTTAAGCATTAGATAAAAGTATCTGCATTCAATGGGTGATGATTTCATGGTAAAGAGTATAAATACTGAGAATTGTTTAAAGTGAATGATCGATAAGCTAATTGGTTATGCCTAAATATACAGGTAATAATATTAAAAAGAATAATAATCATAATAGTACTAATAATAATAATAATAATTGTGTAATATTTTAAAGACAATTCTCAGAGTTTTTGTGTTTACGTGTGTTTTACAAATTAATTACTGACTAGTACTTAGTTGATTTTTATGAATTTGTTTTAATAAATCATTAGGTTTCAAGTCCATCGGTTGTACGAGAGTCATTAATGCATTTCACCTACACTCCACTACTCCATTAGTGAAGATATTTAAAAACATTTAAATAGGGATTAAAGGGAACTGTGTACAGTATTCTGAGAGAAAAACATCTCAGTGTATATACGCGAAGATCTAAATCTTTGCTTGTAGTTGCTGAGATAAATAGTTCTCAGTGTATATATGCAGTAGATATATGGAAGTAAGAGACTCAGAATGACGGGTTGTACTAAGTATCAATGAACACATATTGCCAAGGATATATAATAGATTAATGGTGCTATGGGACAAACGAAAGATGAATTGAGGTATGGAACGAACAGTAGATGAATGGTGCTAGTGGATAAACAGTAGATGAATGGTGCTACTGGAAAAACAGTTAATGAATGGTGCTAAGAGACAAGCAGTTGATGAATGGTGCTAGGGGACAAACAGTAGATAAATGTTACTAGTAGAAAACAATAAATGAATGGTGCTAGAGAACAAACAACAAATGAATGGTTCTAGAGGACAAACAGCAGATTAATAGTGATAGTGGACAAAAAGCAGATTATTGTGTTCGAACAGCTGATGAATGGTATTTGGAAAAAAACAGTAGATGAAGGTGTAGGTGAAAACAAGGTGAGGGTGCTAGGGGACAAACAAGGATGAATGGTGCTAGGTGTCAAACAATAATGAACGGTGATTCCGATTTCAATACTGCATACGAATAGTTTTTAAATTAAGGGGCATTTCTGGGGGAACTAACAAAAGAAAAAAAATAAGAGTGAACTTAAATAGTAAGCACACATTACTGTTTTTATATTGATTTTTTGAATAGCTAAAAAGGGTTTAGTAGCAAGAAGGTTGAGTAGTAAGAAGGTTGAGTGGGGAAGGGTTGAGTATAAGAAGGTTGAGTATAAGAAGGTTCAGTAGTAAGAAGGTTTTGGGAGAAGAAGGTTGATATAAGAAGGGTTTAGTAGTAAGAAATTGAGTAGTAGAAGGTTGAGTAGTAAAAAAGGTTGTAGTAAGAAGGCTGAGTAGTAAAAAGTTTGAAAAGTAAGAAAATTGGTAGTAAGAAAGGGTTTAATAGTAAGAAGGGTTAGTTAAGAAGCTTGAGTAGTAAGAAGGGTGAGTAGAAAAAACTCATGTAGCACTTCACTGTGTCCCCGAACTAGGCAAATGTAACCAATATTTCACTGATCATCCCCCGAATTGAAGATTTTCTCTCGTAGGATCTCATCATCAAGGCTCACGACCCAAGCATCCCAATAAAAGTGTCCTGAATAAGACAACTCATGCCACGAATTTGTTGTACTGAGGGGGGAAGCGCTAAACCTCAGGAATCATTAGTTTCCGGGTAATATGTAATATTATTGTCCATGGGGAAGTGGAAAAGAATTTTTCCCTCCGTAAGCCATGCGGTCGTATGAGGCGACTAAAATCCGGGGAGAATGGGCTAGAAACCCCCTTCTCCTGTGACTTTTACTAAAAAAGAGAAGAAAAAAACTTTAAAAAAATGGGTTGTTAAAGGGCGGGGATGTAGTGGGGATGCAAGAAACAATGATTGCGATGTTAAAATGAAAAAAGTTGGATGTCCGGGCCCCTAACGAAAAAAAGCTGAAGGGGGTAGGAGAGTTTCAGTGGGGGGAAATAAATGGGATTAAATTGGAGTATCTGAGGGTTAAGAAGGAAAGGGGGTAGCAGAAATGTTAAATGTCAGTTGGAAAGGGGAAAAAGAGAATATAAAATGTGAAAATTCAAAAATTTATTGGATTAAGTAAAGGTTCGAGCGAGAAGTGGGTATAATAAGCGTGTATCACCTGGAAAGAGAAGAATGCAGAAAAAAAATTTTTGGGGAGTTAAGTGAATGTATAGGAGTTTTGAACCAAGTAAAAGGGGAATTTGTGGTAGGGGCCCTGAATGCTAAAGTAGGAGAAACTTTAGAGGGGTGTGGTGGAAAAGTTTGGGGGGCCAGGTGAAAAATAAAAAAAGGGGCCTTGGTTTGAATTTTGTTAAAAGGGGGTTTAGTTATAGGAAATACATATTTTAAGAAAAAGGGATAATAGATACAAGTTTGTGTGGGGCGAAATGACAGTAGTTTTTTGGGATTATGTATTGGAAAAAAAAGATGTTGAGTAGATTTCAGGATTACATGTTTATGGGGGGCCACAGATTATCAGATCACTTTCTGTTTTGCTACACTGAGAGTAAAAGGAAGGGGATACAAGGAGGAATAGAGCATCAGGGAAGAAGAGGTGAAGGTTTATAAACAAAAGAGGAGGCGGTTAGGGTAACATATAAACAGCTATTGGGGGGTAGATGGGCTAAGAGGATAGGCAATGGGGTCGAAGAGGTATGGGGGGGTTTAAAAAAGAGTGTTAGAGGTTAGCAGAAGTTTTTGGTTTCAGGAAAGTGGGGCAGGAGGGGGAAAAAGGGGGCGATTGGTGGAATGATATGTAAAAAGGGGTAGTAAGGGAGAAAAAATTACATATGAGAAGTTTTTTCAAAGTAGAAGTGAGCAAGGAGAGAAGAGTATATGGAGAAAAAGAGAGAGGGTTTAAAAGACTGGTGAAGCAATATAAAAAGAGAGAAATGAAGGAGGGGGAGATGTTATCAACAAATTTTTTTGAAAATAAGAAAAAGTTTTGGAGTGAGATAAACAAGTTAAAAAAGCCGAGAAAAAAATGGTTTGTCAGTTAAAAATAGGAGGGAGGTTTTTAAATGGAATTTTAGGGATTGGGAAAATGGGGGGAATATTTTGAGGAAATTTTTAAATGTTGATGGATAGGGAAGCTGTGATTTCGTTATAGGGCAAAGGGGGAAAAAATCGTAGGAGTGGGGAGCCAGTTTTGGTGTGGGGGGAATTTTTGAGGGGTAGGTAAAAGAAAGGGGGGAAGGCGCCGGGATTGATGGGAAAAGAAGAAATGTTTAAAAAAGGTGGGGATATAGTTTTGGAGTGGTTGGTGCATTATTTAATAAATGTATGGAAGAGGGTAAGGTACCTAGGGATTGGCAGAGAGCATGCATAGTTCCTTTGTATAAAGGCAAAGGGATAAAAGAGAGTGCAAAAATTATAGGGGGATAAGTCTGTTGAGTATACCTGGTAAAGTGTATGGTAGAGTTATAATTGAAAGAATTAAGAGTAAGACGGAGAATAGGATAGCAGATGAACAAGGAGGCTTTAGGAAAGGTAGGGGGTGTGTGGACCAGGTGCTTACAGTGAAACATATAAGTGAACAGTATTTAGATAAGGCTAAAGAGGTCTTTGTGGCATTTATGGATTTGGAAAAGGCGTATGACAGGGTGGATAGGGGAGCAATGTGGCAGGATGTTGCAAATGTATGGTGTAGGAAGTAGGTTACTGAAAGCAGTGAAGAGTTTTTACGAGGATAGTGAGGCTCAAGTTAGAGTATGTAGGAAAGAGGGAATTTTTTTCCCAGTAAAAGTAGGCCTTAGACAAGGATGTGTGATGTTACCGTGGTTGTTTAAAAATATTTATAGATGGGGTTGTAAGAGAAGTAAATGCGAGGGTCTTGGCAAGAGGCGTGGAGTTAAAAGATAAAGAATCACACACAAAGTGGAGTTGTCACAGCTGCTCTTTGCTGATGACACTGTGCTCTTGGGAGATTCTGAAGAGAAAGTTGCAGAGATTGGTGGATGAATTTGGTAGGGTGTGCAAAAGAAGAAAATTAAAGGTGAATACAGGAAAGAGTAAGGTTATGAGGATAACAAAAAGATTAGGTGATGAAAGATTGAATATCAGATGGAGGGAGAGAGTATGGAGGAGGTGAACGTATTCAGATATTTGGGAGTGGACGTGTCAGCGGATGGGTCTATGAAAGATGAGGTGAATCATAGAATTGATGAGGGAAAAAGAGTGAGTGGTGCACTTAGGAGTCTGTGGAGAAAGAACTTTGTCCTTGGAGGCAAAGAGAGGAATGTATGAGAGCATAGTTTTACCAACGCTCTTATATGGGTGTGAAGCGTGGGTGATGAATGTTGCAGCGAGGAGAAGGCTGGAGGCAGTGGAGATGTCATGTCTGAGGGCAATGTGTGGTGTGAATATAATGCAGAGAATTCGTAGTTTGGAAGTTAGGAGGAGGTGCGGGATTACCAAAAACGTTGTCCAGTGGGCTGAGGAAGGGTTGTTGAGGTGGTTCGGACTTGTAGAGAGAATGGAGCGAAACAGAATGACTTCAAGAGTGTATCAGTCTGTAGTGTAAGGAAGGCGGGGTAGGGGTCGGCCTAGGAAGGTTGGAGGGAGGGGGTAAAGGAGGTTTTGTGTGCGAGGGGCTGGACTTCCAGCAGGCATGCGTGAGCCGTGTTTAATAGGAGTGAATTGGAGACAAATGGTTTTTAATACTTGACGTGCTGTTGGAGTGTGAGCAAAGTAACATTTATGAAGGGATTCAGGGAAACCGGCAGGCCGGACTTGAGTCCTGGAGATGGGAAGTACAGTGCCTGCACTCTGAAGGAGGTGTGTTAATGTTGCAGTTTAAAAACTGTAGTGTAAAGCACCCTTCTGGCAAGACAGTGATGGAGTGAATGATGGTGAAAGTTTTTCTTTTCGGGCCACCCTACCTTGGTGGGAATCGGCCAGTGTGATAATAAAATAAAATAAAATATGTAATATGTTCAATGGGAAGTGAAGCTATAGTTCCTTGGATGAAAAAACCATGGTAGGCATAATATTAATCTCACCTGAAGCCTGAGAAGCTGGGACAGGAGTTTCCGCTGACACCTGCTGACCTTTTTACTAGCAACACCTGTAATAAGTTTTATTATTATTACACATTTCACTCTGGGGAGAGTTTTAACAAGTCATGTTTTACTGTGTATATCATTATCATCATGTGTTTCGTGTTTTAGACTTTCATTATGTCATGTTTCACTCTATAGAACTTTATCATGTCATGGTTTGGTCTTTAGAACTTTATCGAATCATGAATCAGTGTCCAAATTAAAGCTGGTTCTACAACCCTTGTCTGTCTCTACTCACTGTCTACATGCTATCTACACAGTCTTCAATGACAGATTTAAAGTCACTATTTTTGGGCAGGTGTATCGTAGACTAGACTTACATGGTGCAGAGGCTCTAGCTGTTGGTCCTCTTGTGTTATTGACATCTGCAACACAGGAACTGCCGTGCTGAACACAACACACCTGTACAACACAAATTTTTTTCAGTATTCAACCAACATTAAATCACGTTATTGAAGTTGATTTGCTGTAATAAAGTAATAAAAAATAAATAAATCTACTATGTATAAAGTAATGAAATTTTTCAATTTAATTGCTAGTAAGCATCATGTACGTTAGGACCATGTCTCTGCTAATCCTCGGTTCCTCCAATGACACGAAACTCGATTTCTTTGGTCAGTGGTGTTAACACATGTCTTATCTTCTTGGACAGCTGTAAGGGATAAGTTAAGCAATTAATGCTTTCAAATATCTTAATTACTTTAATGTTAACACAGACAGTAAAACAAAAAAGAACAATAGAATTTTATAATCTAGAGAACATCTGTCAGTCAGTGACCATGAGAACCTGACTGTCACAAGTCAATCCGTTACTTGCCAAGCAACTGCCATCCAGATAATGTTTAGTTAAAGTTAGCAGACTTTTGCCAATCATGCCTGTTATATCTTCAAAACTGCTCATTGTATTGATGTGGCTGGCTATCTCCAACATGCCAGGAAGGGGACGATAACAGCACACAGGATAGGTATGGTGTCATATGGGTATAGTGGTGGTTATAACCCACCAGAGAGGAATGGAGCAGCTATCACTCACAAGAGGAGTATGGGGTTGCTATATCCCGTCATAGGGGTATGAGGTGGCTATCACCCACATGAGAGGCATGGGGGTGGCTCTCTCCCACTAGAGGGGTATGGAGGTGACTATCATCCACCAGAGGGAAATGGAGGTGGCTATCACCCACCAGAGGGGTATGGATGTTGCTTTCACCCAGCACAGGGGTATGTGGTGTCTACCACTAACAGAATGTGGGCATGGAAAACTAACTTACATGACGCTCACAATACTTACAGTAAGACACAGACACACACAATTTTCACGTGCATTGTTGAAGATGGTGGCTAGCGTGGTGAAGGTTGCTGAGCAACTTAGTGTATTAACCAGGGTGAAGCCAGACCTCTACTGACTGCACGCCAGCCCTGGCCTTAATATATACATGTACCAGACTTGATCTCTCTCCTCACCACCACCATTACTGCTACTTTTTCGCTGCTTCCATATGCATGACGTCATGTCACTTCTGTGACGTCATACTTTCACTATGCCATGGACGGTCATCAACTCCCCGCGCGCGTGCGTCAGTGTGATGTGTGTGTGTGTGTGCGTTTGTGAGTGTATGACCTGAAATACGTATGACCAAGACCTGGACAAAGTATGACAAAGCTCGGCGTCAGACAAAAAAAAAATCTTTTATCAGCTGAGTAAGACTCCTAGCCAAGCTCTCAAGACCAGTGAGAAGAATAACATTATTGGTGACACACAATATTGCCACCAAGACTCAGGGGAGACCCACCGACTCTGGTTGGTGCACTCTCACCAGATATGGGTATAAGGGTTTCCTCCCAGGTAAGTCCCCTGCACGAAAGCTTCCCTCCCAGTAAAATTACAAATATTTTCCAGATATTAATTTAGCTTAAGTCGGGGTTAAGTTCTACAACAGTAAAGAAAAACTCATAATACATAAGAGGTGTGTAAACGTGGTAACTAAGTAGCATCACGAAACTTTCACATATGTTCCCTTACTACTCGTGCTGCAATAATAATAATAAATGCGTAATGATGCGTGAGGTAGACGGTAGATTGAAAAGGGGTACAGCAGCTGGGATTGAATGGATAAAGATAGAAATGTTAAAAGCAGGGGAATTATATAGTTTTGGAATGGTTAGTTTTTAGATAATTATCCTCTTACCTGTATCATGATCTCTTGAGAGGTTCTTTCTATATCGAAATTTGTCTTTGTTAAATATCCTCTACACCTACGGTATATCGCCTTTATTTATACTTGTCAGCAATTTACGTAACTCAAAATTATTAGTAGTGGAAGTCAATGAAGGTAAAAATAATTAACAAGATAAGATTAGGAGGAGGAAGAGGAGGGGGAAAGAAAATAAACTGCGTAGGAGAAAGGAGCTTGTAGGTTACCTGTAGCTGCTTCTGGGGGTAACAGGTCCAGGACCAGACTTCATGTTTGCAGACATTATTGTAAACACCACAGTCCGGCTGATCAGGGTCGGTTGATAATTTCCTTTATACATGAAGGGAGGGTGTTGAGTCATGGTCTCATTGGGTTCTCTCCCAGGTACACTCATCCACCTCCTGCTCTTCACAGAAAATATCTTCCACCTTCTACCACGCCTCTTGTGTTAATGTATAGTGATATCGGTGTGCAGTTTCAGACCAATCTCTCCAAAATCTTCCAAAATAGATTATCGTGTATCTTTCTACCCTACTTTCTGTGGCGGACATTTCCAGGGATATCACACTCCTAGCAATATAGGTGCTTGACTAAGTTTATACGAGGAGTGAAGGTTCTCTATATTTTCCAATTGTGCAGTTTCACCTTTATTGAAGGGGCGCCGTTATTACACAGCAATATTCCAACCTAGAGAGAACGAGTGACTTAAGGAGTATCATTAGCTTAACATCTCTTGTTTTGAAAGTTCTAGTTATCCAACACATAGTTTCCCTTGCTGATGTGATAATGGCATCATTGTGCTCCTTAAAAGTGAAATCTCCTGACATTATCTCTCCCAGGTTTCTCACATTAGACTTATGTTCGACTGAGTGATTTGACCGTGTCTTGTTCCCCGATCCTGTTTTTGTTTATTCAATCGTTCCGTAACGCAGTAATCGAAATCTGTCCTCACTGAGCATCATATTGACAGTATTCTAATGGAAGACTTTGCTTATATCAGCTTGAAGGCTCACTCTGTCTTCTATGGATGTCACTCTCATGAAGATTCTAGAATCGTCTCCTAAAGATGATGCAATGTTATCGTTTATGTCTCATTCTATATCAGAAATGAGAAAGAGAAATGGGGAAGTACCGTGCACTGAGGAACAGAGATCTTCACAGTAGCTTCTTTTGATTTTACTGTTTACTATTACTCTTTGGGTCCTGTTATTTAAGAAGTTAAATATCACCATTTTGAACTGAA
>NW_026471701.1:0-78613 GCF_026875155.1 Cherax quadricarinatus | reverse complement strand
GGGGGCTGTGGGGTGGGAGACCTGGTGGCATACTGTGGGATTCTATAGCTCGGTGTTGGGTGGAAGCTGTGGGTATGGATTGTAGTGTGTGTTGGGATGGTGTGATAGGTTGTATGGTTTGAGAATAGTTGTGTGTGTGCTTGCCCTTGCTGTTCTGTTCTGCTCTGACTGACCTCTGCTGGTTCCATCATTGTCTCTTTTCCTAGCTCCTTTCGCTTTTTTGTCCTCTCCCTCAGCTGCTGTCGTTTGATTGTGTTCTGTCTCTGTCTAGGAACACCCTCTTGTACTCTTCGAGTATTTCAATCGTGGTTTCTCTTGGAGGATCCTGTTCCGCACTGTTTCCGTCCTGAGAATCAGCTTGATTGGTCGGTTTCTCCCTTCGAGTACCCCCCTATTTTCTGAAAATTTACAATCTCGTCCATCTCTTCACCTATTTCCGTGATGATTTTCTCAATCTCCTTTCTTTCTTCCTGCTGCCTTTCAGTGTGTGTCCTTCCTCTCTCTCCTGAAGCCCTGGTATAACAACTGATTTTGCCCTTTCCTCCTCCCATTGCCTCACCCTCTGTGACTTGGATCCTGCTGTATGTGGTCAGTTTCTCCTTGATTTTTCCAGTGGCTCTTGATAGCATGGTTGTGCCTCATCATTCGACTATCACCCTCTACATCTGCAACCAGCTGTCTTTCCCTTTCACTCCTTGGCTTTTTTGGCAGGTTGATATGACCTTTAGCATAATTCATAATTCCTTCCTTCCTGTTGGGCCTCGCAGCTTCATATGCTGTGTCTTCTCTGGTCACTGCCCCTGTAACTCGCTTCAGCCTATTTATCTCAACTTCTAGGACCCTTATCTTGGCTACTGCAGTTTCGACTTGTGCCTCCCAATTCTTTGTCTCCTTCTCCAACCTCTTTTCCAAATTCACAGAGAGCTCTTTCTCCATTTTTTCAGAAAGCTCTCCTAATTTTCTCTCCCACTCTTGTTCCACCCTTTTCCACTGCTCCTCCATCCACTCCTCCCTACCAGAACCATTCTCATCTGATCCTTGGTTCCTGCGAGTCCCCACCATTTTTTTTTTTGTGAGAGAAGAGAGAAGGGAAAGGTAGAAGGAGAGAGAGAGAGAGGAAGAGTGAGAAGGGAAAGGGGGAGAGTGTGAGAGGGGGAAAGGAGAGAGAAGGAAGGAGGGGGGAGAGTGAGAAGGGAAAAATGGGGAAGAGATGGAGAGAGAGAGAGAGAGAAGGGAAGGTAGAAAGAGAGAGGTGGATAGTGAGAAGGAAAAAGGGGAAGAGAGAGTGAGAGTGGAGGAGTTGAGAGAGAGAGGGGGGAGAGAGAGAGTGTGTGTGTGTGTGTGTGTGTCAGAGAGAGAGAGAGGGGATGAGAGAGAGAGAGGAGAGAGAGAGAGAAGAGATGAGAGAGAGAGAGAGTACTTTATATATTTGTAAATTTACGTCGTTGCAGAGTCGAGTTCAGCTCTTGGACCACCTCTACTTTGCCGCTTGCCAAATTCATTGCCAGTTAGGCCTCGTGGGCCTGTCAATACCTGCTTTAAAACTATGCATGGAGCCATTCTTTTTTTTCCACAAACATCTTCGTGAAGGCTTTCCATTTCTCACCACCCTGAGGCTGAAATACTTCCTGACACCTATACTCCTACTGTCTCTGGCTGATAGAGATAACTATTCCAGTTGTATATTTCTCACCTCTCAGTCCGTCTATATCTGTTTATTACTGTCTCCCTTCTTCTTTCTCCTCTAATGTCATCAAGTTAGTCCCTTTGCTCTTCTCACACCCCTTAACTTGGAGTTAATTTCGTTGCATTTCAATACAATTTATCAATTCCCAGGCTGCTTTTCAGGTGAGGGCTCGTAATGGTGTGCGGAAGGACTTCGGCCTCACATAAGTTATATAGAGGGTAGTGAATGACTTTTTGTTGAATTCTGAAAGGCTGCTATAGATTTGATAGACGACCCTTGGATACAGAGTTATTCGGCTTATGTGTGCCTCCTGCGTTTTTACTTGGCAATATTCTCACCCCTAGGTCTTTGCCCTTGAGGTCTGCAGTCGTTTGTTTTTTCATCTGTGTTCGTGGCCTATTCTTCTTAATCCTTCCTACTATTTATATCATGCATTTGCTGGGGTTGAATTCAAGTAACCATTTACCCGGACCAATCTTGAGGTTTTCCACATCCATTTGTAGCCTTATCCACATCGTTTTTTATTCTCTCATTTCGTTACATAGCCAGCAAATAGAAATAATCTATTGTAACTCAAACCCATCTGTAATGTCATTCACAATTAGCAGTAACAATAGGGGTCAAGCAACTAGCC
Source organism: Cherax quadricarinatus (assembly GCF_026875155.1). Taxonomy (NCBI): domain Eukaryota; kingdom Metazoa; phylum Arthropoda; class Malacostraca; order Decapoda; family Parastacidae; genus Cherax; species Cherax quadricarinatus. The sequence goes on along the minus strand of NW_026471701.1, from coordinate 76,292 downwards.
TTGCGGAACCTCCATTTGTCAACCTCTGACAGCTTCATGGACATTTGTGTGTGTGTGTGTGTTGTGTGTGTGAGGTGTGTGTGTGTTGTGTGTGTGTGTGTGTGTGTGTGTGTGTTGTGTGTGTGTGTTGTGTGTGTTGTGTGTGTGGTGTGTGTGTGTGTGTTGTGTGTTTGTCTGTGTGTTTTAGTGTGTTAATATTCAACCTATAACTGGGGCAGAGTTGTCTTCCCCATCTCAAACGTTTATACCATTATTGAAGCATGCTTTAACCTGATTATTTCCTGATGTATCTAGTGATGTGGCTGTTATAGAAACTTTGGGTTGTATTTGGATTTGATGTTGAAATTATGCAATTACAGTGAACTATCTTCGTATTAGGGCATATTGTTTCCTGTTTCTTCTGCTCACTTGTTTTCCTGCATTGTCTTCAATGTTTGTTTTCCCCATGTTCTATCATTTAGCATGTAGAAGTGAACCATAAGCTCACTCTGTTCTTCCTACTGTTTTATTTAGCCAATCGGTACGAATTTTTCTTCTGCCTCCAGCACCCACAGGACACAAACTCATATCACTCAGCTGTTTCTCTTTTGTTCCTTTCCCAGTGGAAGCACTTGGCATTCAGTCATGAATTGCCTCATGGCTGTGTAGTTCTCTTAAGAAATTGGATTATTCGTCTTCTCGTGCTCCTTTCCTCTTCAAAGTATTCGAAGGCTTATGAGTGAAGGGGCCTTTCATCGTAACCAACGTTATGCCAGAATCGCTCAGGTGAATACAAGGTCGAGACTTGCTGGCCCTTCTTTCGTTTATCTATGGTTGTGTCCCTGACATGTTGGTGCTTGAAGCTGTCCTTATTACCTGGCGGCATCTTAACTTCTCCATCTTTCTGTCCTACTTTGGCTACAGGTTCTCCCATTCTGTCTCTCTGTGGTTAAAGTCTCCAAAAATGTTATTCATCATCACGCTGTTGTCATTATATTTTGTCTTGGTCTCTTTTCCTGTTTAGTGGAGGATTGTTATTACTCCTGTCGCAACTTGGGACTCTGGGTCTCATTGTGTACTCTGTAGTCATCTGTCTCTCATTTTATTCCTTCATCACCTCAAAACTCATGGTTTATGATTTTCAATGTCTCCTCAGCCTCTGTTCTCATTTTCTTCATAAATCTGAAGCCAGTCAAGAAAATCGCATCTGTTTCATCTCTATGAGTATCATCTCTGAGTGTCTTATATTGGGATGCCTCCATCATACGTTTGTTCCATTTATTCACTTTTAGGGGGGTTTTTTTTATTCTGTTACTTCATTTGGGTCTCCAGAGTCTTGAAGTCCTGGTTCTCAATCTGGTTTAAGAGGTAGGGTTGGTGTGGGTTGCTGAAGTGAGATAGTGGATTCCTGCACTGGGATCAGGCAGGTTTGTTAGATATAAATCGGGTGGATCTGTTTTCATTTCATCTACTTTAATCTTAATATTTTCCCCTGTTTTGTGCCTTTACAGACACTGATGTTCACTAATTACCGCTGACACTCGTTAATGGCGATTTTATACGCTCTGGTGGCAGTAAATATCGGGAGCTGCGTAAACTGTTCACCTAACGTTGTTTGCAAATTGTGTAGAGTGGGTTGCTTAATTAAGCTATTAAATTAACACACACACACACACACACACCACACACACACACACACACACACACACACACAACACACACACCACACACACAACACACACACACAACACACGCCCGCACATACACACAGATATCTTAGTTTTCATGAACCATTAGAAAGTTATTATGTAGCTGTTGAACCGGAATGGAAGTGTTATAACAACTTGCACAGGTGTAATAAAAAATATACCAATGTATGCAATGTGTCATCAACATCAAACTTATCATAAAATCTTTAGATATATGATTTAGCTATTCGGCCGAGAGAGAGAGGAGAGAGTGAAAGAGAGAGAGAGAGAGAGAAGAGAGAGGGAAAGAGAGAGAGAGAGGAGAGAGAGACGAGAGAGAGAGAGAGAGAGAGAGAGAGAGAGAGAGATAGGGGAGATGAGAGGAGAGAGTGAGATGAGAGAGGTGGAGTGAGAGAGAGAGAGAGAGACAGGAAGGGTAGGACGAATGAAGCAAATTACAAGAGAGGGGACTACACAGGTTGAAGAATTTCCTGCAAGGTTTTAGTGAGACAGGGAACTGGCTGGAATGTCAGTAACTATGATGATGAATTGTGCAATATGCAGGAAGATGAGGGGTTCTGTACCTAAGGGTAACAGAAATAGAGAAAAGCCAGGATGAGCCGTGATCATCCAAAAGTGTAGAGGCCAAACCATGTGTGCTAGCTAATGGAAGAAGTATAGAAGACAAAGGACCCAAGAGAATAAGGGAGTGGCACTTGTAGAGCCAGAAATTTAATATGCCAGGTAGGAAGGAGGCCCAACGACAATACGAAATGACGGTAGCGAAAGCAAGATCTGACCTGAATAGCTGTGGACAGCCTCATCAGGAGGGAAAACAAGTCAAGGACCAGGTAATCAGGCTGAGGAAGGAAGGAACGAGGAGCTGACAAGAGACGGACACTAAGTATGTGGAGGAAGCTCGCATGTGATTCAAAGAAGGTGTTCAGAGACAGCGGACTCAGAAAGGACGGAGAGGTGGGGTTACACCATCAAGTGTTGGGCACAATACATAAAAACTGAGGAGAAGTGAAGAGGCTGTAAGCGAGCTAGATACCTCAAGGGCAGACACGAAGCATTAATCTACAGTAACAATGCATGACATGTATAGGTATGTAAATCATGGAGATTTATCAGGAAAAGAGTGGAAGGAAGCACCTGAAAGGATGTGCGTATCAACGACAGCCAGCACAGTTTTAGGGAGGGGGAAATTCCCTTTTTTTTATTTTGCGTGACAAACCCTTCTGGTGTTGTTACGACAGGTGACAGCAGTTAAAATAAATAGGAGAGGGGTGGTTAGATTGATATTCTTGGACTGTAAGAAGGCTTTTGACACAGTTCCACACAAGAGGATTCGGCAAAAGCTGGAGGGGACCAGGCAAGGAAACAGGGAAGGCACTAAAATGGATCACGGAAAAACTGTCAGGAAGGGTCAGAAGCGCGTCCACGGTACGTGGGCGAGGTAATAGAGTGGGCGCTGTGTACCAGCGGGACCAAAGGGGTCAGTCCTAGGACCGGTGCTATTTCGGGCATTTGTGAACGACATGACGGGAGGGAAGAGACTAGAGCAGTGTCCCTGTTTGCAATGATGTGAAGTTGATAGAGAATTCAATCGGACAGGCCAGGCAAAATCCTACAACGGATCTGGAATGGCTGCAGGCCTGGCCAGAAACTGGCTTCTGGAGTTAACCCCCCAAGTGCAAAGTCATGAATATTGGGGGAAGGGCAAAGAAGACACAAGAGGGGTTACAGCTAGGGGGCAGAGACTAGAAATGTCACTCAAGGAAAAGGATCTTTGGGTGAGTATAAACTTGCACATCTCCTGAGCCGCACATAACCAAATAACTGTTGCAGCATACGGGAGCTGGCAAACCTAAGGAACAGCATTCCGACATCTTAATGGAATCGTTCAGGACCTGTACACTGTCTATTTTGGAGTATGCAGCACCAGATTGGAACCACACCTGGGCAAGCATGTCAAGAATTAGAGAAAGTACCAAAGGTTTTTGCAACAAGGATAGTTCCGGAGCTAAGGGGAATGTCCTCCCACGTGGAGCGATTAAAGGAAATCAATCTGTTGACCTGGAGGGGACAGGGATGGATAGAGGAGACATGATAAGCTATATAAAATAATAAGAGGAACTGACAAAGTCGATTGGGACAGGGTGTTGCAGAGATAACACACGAAACAAAGGGTCACAATTGGAAGTTAAAGACTCAGATGAGGCACAGGGATTTAGGAGTTTTCTTCAGCCACAGAGTTGTCAGGAAGTGGCATAGTCTGGAGAGTTATGTAGTAGAGGAGGTATCAGTTCATTGGTTTAAGAAGAGGTCTGACAAAAGCTCATGGATCAGGAGAGAGTGACATTGGCAGCGACCAGTGATGAGGAGGCCAGGAAGCATATGGACTTGGCCCTACAACTACAATTGATGAGTACGCACTTACACACACACACACACACACACACACACACACCAACACAACACACACACACACACCACACACACACAAACAGGAGCTGTGACTCGACCGCTACAACCATTTATAGGCGAGTACACACGCACTAATATGAAATTATGATGGCACACAATACCGACAAGATGATGAACATGAATCGTGCAACACCGAAACTTTTCGCCTTCACATCAGGCTTTCTCGGTCGACTCCCAGGTCGATAAATTTTGAGCAGTTTTATGCTTCAGGGAAGAAAGGCGTTTCACCTAACACTTCTGGAAGCTGAAAACAATTTTGACAATAATAACTATCAACTTGTGAAAGGAAATTATAAGTAGTTTTTTTAAATTAAACATCGTAGCTACAGGAAAGTTTATATTTGGCTTAAACAAAGAATAAAATGTGACAATGCCGTGGCTGGATCAATATACAAATAACCCTCACTTAAGAGACAAGTACTGAACACTTACCTGGTCGACTTGATCATTGACAAGTCACACTGAGGCGAGAAGGGAAGGGCAGAATATATACAAGAAGGGGAGGAGGAAGAAGGTAAAGGTAATGGTAGTAGACGCAGTGGTAGTATTAACTCCAATTTGATAAAAAGTCTATGAAATTAACAAATTAACAATTCACTTTAAGAATGAAGCCAACCAGAAGAGGCTTTCTCTAGTTATTACACAGAAATCATTTTATATAATAAAATTTGTTCTTTTAAATTTAAATAACTCAAAAGCGAACCAACCTATAATGAAAGTTTGAAGTCTACCAGAAAAATCATTCTCTGATAATTGATCTAAATCCAATTATTCAAAGTTTTTCAACAATTTAAATAAAAAATTGTTCCTTACAGTAAACATAGACTGTCTTATTTCTTATGGAATTCATCAGCGTTAATATTTTAAGTCCAATAGGACGAGGGATTTATTTTAGTTACTGATTGGAAATCAGAATCACTATTTATATAATAAAACTGGCAAATTGGGAATTAAGAAGCCCAATTAAAATACCTTGCTTGCTTGCTGGAAAACATACGAGGTATTAAAATTTAAAGCCGATTAGAGGATTTTAAAAATTCTTAGTAAAATAATGTAATTTAGTACAATTACAAATTAGCTGGCATACAGACTAGCGTAAGATGTATCAGACATTAAATATTGAAGCCAATCAGAAGAAGTGAACTAAACTGTTTTTGATGTGAATGAACGGGAATCAAAATTTCACAATTAATTTACACATATAGCAGGGTACTGAATTAACAAAAAACACCCTCACACTAAGTCAATATTTTTTATTATTAAACGTTGAAAGTACCCACCCCTCAAGGGATTTCTTGTGCGAGTGAGGGGCTCTTGATCCTAGGGAACTGAATCTTTCCTCTTTTCACTGTCCCTGAATTTAGTCTAAATGACTTTCATACCCGACCCCTCCTCCCAACATGCATTGTAAATAATCCCCCCTGCTTGTTTTAGGTATGAGGGAAGCGCTTCCCCTCCCCCCCATGATAATTACGTACCCAACATATTTTGATTTGAGGGGTGTTTACTGGATATAATTGGTAGGAATTGTTGTGAAATGGTTCCTGGCATCTTGCCGGGTGCTGGGATACTGGTACAATACCAGTGTTAAAAATTTTAAAATAATCGGATTAGATAGATAAGTATTTCTCCTGGTGAACGTAAATTTGGGGGGAGGATTAAGACAAGGAAACAAAATACTGTGCATCAGAAATTGTTACAAAAAATAAAATATAAGAGGAGGAAAAAAGCGACAACCTAAAAAAATCGAACGACACCTAATACTAAAAAAGAAGGTAAAGAGAAATGCCAAGAATATAAAAACGATGAAAGGGGGGAGGGCCGTGGTCAGAGGTGGCTAGAAGCTCTCTCACTTTCAACCAACACAAACGGTGAGGTCTGGTTGGATTCCCCAGCGAATAAGGGTTAAGTTACCATTGGGGCGAGTTTTCATTAAATCCTTACTTACTTAAACACTTGGGTTGTCCAAGTTGTTCCTCCCCCATTCATAAAATGGGTACCAGGGTGTTAGATTAGTGGACTTTGGTTCTTAGCCCTCTGGTTGGGTCGCATAAAAGCGGCACAGGGTCTTCGGGCATTCCCCTGGGACAACAAAAAAAAAAAAGCTGAACCTAAAATTGTTTGCTGCGTAGTGTTTGATTTGGGGTAATTATTGTAATTTGGAATTTTGCGCCCTACTTATTGTTTATTTGGGCCGCCCCCGAAATGTTTTTGGTTTGGTGGGTTTTTGCGCATATAAAGGATATCAACAATTAATATCAACGCCAAATTCAGACTCCACAAGAATCAAATAAACCTCAAATTCAAAGAACGAATCACCAGAACAATTCCAAAGCAAGAACGAGAGCACGCACGCCAGAGGCGTGCAGCCAGAAAGATCGCAAAGTTGGGGCATATCCAGTATCACACGCGCAACTCAAAGATCCCACGCGGTCAAGCCCATACCCAGCCCACCACGTCCCTCCCTCGAGCCCCCGACCAGACTACCAGACACCAGGCTGCCAGCGTCATTACAATAAGCACACCCTCGGCGGAAATCACTAAAACCCCTCACTCGCTCTCAACGCCCCCTCGCCCCGCTCCAGCGCGCGCCGCGACAAACCACCCCAAGCACCCTCCCTCCCTCCGCTCCTCCTAACCCCTGCGCGCTCCCTCCCTTCCCTTCTCTCTGGCCGCCGCACCCCGCCCTCTGAGGCGTCCGCGGCTAGGAGCACCCGACTCCACCCCGCGGCACGCCGAGCCGGCACACCAACGCCCCACGCGCGGACACACAGGCAGACACCCCACCCTACCCGTCAAAAAAAAATACCACCCGCCCCCATCCCCGCGGTCAAGAGGCCGTCTCCAAAAGAGCCAGAGTCAAGCACATATTCATGCGGCATTCTATATAGAGATGTCTTCACAGAAGAGGACAGCTATAGGCTGGGACTGTATATAACTATAAACTCAATATAACCAAGTAGCAAGTACAATATAGTAGAACAATCCAGAAGCAATCAGCCATTATAGTACTAGTATATACACCCACTATACGCTTACACACCCACACCATCACACATAAAAGTTCACACCAAGACTACAAACCCCGGACCACACTTAAAAATAAGAAATTCAGAATTTACAATATCCTCACACAAAACAAATATTCAAGAAGCTTAAAAACAAACCCATAAAAAAAAAAACAAACCCCATAAACACCAAACCCAAATAATTAACAGTACCAGCCGAGACCTACCCCACTCCCACACACACAAATCCACCCAACCCGACAACCACCCCCCCCACACCCCCTAACATCAACCCCCACATCCCCCCCCAACCACCCCCCAAACCCACCCCCCACACCTCCGTTACCCCCCCCCTAAACACCCCCCAGATGTGGCACCACCCCCATTTCCAGCCCACCAGAGTAATAATCACAACCAAACCTACACCCACCATTAGGCCCCAGGATAGAGTGCTGCCCATGAGAGCTTTAGATGGTCATTGGCACCATAGCGCCCAGAGGGATGGTGCCCAAACCACCCAGGAGGGGGAGGAGGCACAAACAAACAACCCCCCAACCCACGATTGCGTGCCTGGTGTCGCTTACCAGCCTGACCTGGTGTATTCTGTGTGGTTGTGGGGTGTGAAGACCGCCCCTGGGACATGTGACCTGTGTGCCCACCCTGTTGGCCTACAAACAAAACACCTTGCCATAAACCTGGGTGAACCACACCTACAAAACCTTGTGACACAACCTGTGGGGGGTCCTGTACCTGAAAACACACACCTGTGGGTGTGCTTGTCCCCTGAACCAGGGGTGTTGGGTAGCCCCTGGGGTGTTGCTGTGCCCCTGGTGTGGTCCTGACCTGACCTGGTGTGGTGGTGAGTGGTGGTGGTGGACCTACCTGCTGTCTGAAGTGCCCTGTGTGCCCCTTTCACATCATTCCTTCAAATCATTCAAAACAAACAATACAAACCCCTATTTCATATTCATCCGTATTCCTTTCTGGTTAGTATCCTGTGTTCTCTCATCCCTTCGTATCCGATTTAGCGTGACCCAGAAGGTTAACGAATCCGAAATGAATATATGATTGAATTCATATGCTGAAATCTGCATGCCACTATCTGCTGCCCTTGAGGCACTTGCACTGCTGGTCCATCATCCTCACAGGACTGAATTTCTACATGCGTACTCCTCTCACACCTGACTGAGAGAGCAGGAGTTTCTGGATATCAAGAATTAGTGGATGAAGGATCGAGCTTTCATTCATATTCACCACTTCCCTACGCTTAAAGTTTAAAATTTGTTTATATTTTTTCATACAAAACGGGGAACTTGGTTCTTTTGAAACCTGGTTCTAACATTTTTTTCTAGAGCGCGTGTTCTTCTCCTCTTTCCCAAACATCCTTTGTTAATCTATCTTTCGTGTATCAGTTTTATATTGTGCCTGTGTTCCCACTAACCGTCTTCACCATTGTTGATGTATTAGTTCTTTTCCCCTTTAAATGTTTGGTTGTCTTGATCCAGTGGAGGAGCTTTTGTTAAAGTAAATGGCGCTATCTTAATTTCTCAATTGTTCAAACTTGTGTTACCATTTCCAGGTTCAGTAAAGACCAGTACGACTTATTTAATCCCCAGGAATGTAAATTAAGATTTTCGTTCGTCCTTGTGCATCTGACAAAGGTGTCCACAGGGAGGGGGGGGGGGGGGGGGGGGGGGGGGGGCCAGATTGCAAAACCAACCCTGGTAAGCCCAGTGGATACGAAAAGGAATAGTTGCATAGTGCAGCAGCGTTTAGTTTTCCCAATGCAGATAAGATACCTGAAAATTTTTTGATGCGTAATCAAGGAGCATCCATTACCTACTGCAATGGACACAAACACCAAATTCCCGCCATTAAAAATAAGACCACTAGAATATACAAACCCAAAAGAAATACTACTTCCACTAAGAAACACCAGGTTTGAAGCAACCGTGAAGCATTCTCTTGATATTTAAAGTCGCTCACAAGTTTTAATTATACAGTTATTACAGATGAAGAGCGACGTCAGTCGGATGAGACACTCGTAATTCAAGAATGAAAAATCAGTAAATTTCAATTTTGTATCTTTATTGTGGGAAAAAAACGAAATTGGGAAGCTACACAAGCCAATTAAATCCAAGAGGGTTTTTCTCATAAAAGAGCGAACAGCGTTTAAATAACAAGAAGAGTAATTACGTACGATTTATTTAGACCTTGGAGCATTACAAAAGTTTTTTTTTCAATGGTCTTAATTGCCACACCAAATATTATTTCACATAAAAGTACATTCTGAAATTTTAACCTCTGAAAAGACCAGTTAAGATAAACACTTATTTCTGAACAGAAGAAAACTTCTTCTCCGGTTATATCACAACATGACAAATTTGATAAATAATCTTAGCACATCAAGACTGTTCTCAACTTAAAACATTAAGGCGATTCTCCTTGCAAAAAAACCCTCATCAGCATATTAAGTTTAAAATTGACCAGTGGAGATAGTTTCCAGGAGCTGCGCAGAATCCAGCGAAATTGTGTATCACGCGGCCAAGCACCCGTGAAAATTTTTAATCCGTTTCATTAGACAAAAACAGCCATTTGTAATTAATCCTATGCGAAGCGTTTTTATTTGAATAGGAAAAAACGCATTCCAGATTCGATCCAAGAAGGATAAGTATCAGTCCAGTCCTTTGTTTTAGGCTTCATCACATCAAGATTTGAAGTAATCAGGACTGACTAACCTCAGACGCCTGTCCTGACCTCACCATTCTTCTCTGTATTGACTGAGGAACCACTATGTAGTGAAATGTACCACACTAAAGATACATGTTGCAACTGCGTCTACAAAGCACAGTTTGTTGCTTCATCTGACCATTATCTACATAAAACAACGTTTAATTAAATACACTATTGAGTATTTTCTGTAAATGTTGTCCTTTGATATTTCTATTCAATTTAAAATTGTCTTTGAACCTCTAGAAAAAAAAAAACGTTACAAATCTGTGTAATTTTGTCTTACACAAAAATTTGATAAACAAAATCAATGCAATTGGATAACTGGTTTGTACAAAGCCAAGATATAAAGCATAAAATATTTTCTATTTAAAAAACACTAGCGTTAATTGTTTGAAAGCCTACCAGAAAAAGTATTCTCTTAGTTATTATCATGGAAACCATTTGTTTTAATAAAACAGGCAATATACATTTTAATAGCCCAAAGGAAAGCCAGACTTTTTTTAAAAGTTTTTTCTGATAAATTCCTCTCAAGAAGACAATCCCAACAATTACCCTGAATCAAATGATACAAAATCTTTTAAATAAATAAAATTTAAAAATTGCACCTAAACATCTAAATCTAAACAGAATACTGGTATAATCCTTTAATATTTTCATTCCGATTAGACAGGCTTTTCTACTGAGTGTAAATAATATAAATATTAATTTAGCTCTCAGTACTGATACTCGAACTTTGCCTGTCTGGTAAACACGTTAAGGCTGAAAACTTGAAGCAGGTAAAAATGGCATTCTCTATAACCACACACCACGAGGGTTAGAACCTGCGATCAAGAGCAAGCCTTACAGTGGCACGCGTTCGATCTGGAGTGTTTATGACTCTCTAATTTTCGCTGGTTCTAACCCCACCCGTGTCTGGTTTGTTTGCAATCGGTCCATTACGATTTTGTGAGTCCATTCCTCACGTATCACACGGGTTTCTGAAAGATACAGGATTCATGAAAAAAATATAGTGCGCTAACAAATGTGCCCGCACACAAAAAAAACTTAAAGGTATTATCTTGTTCATATGATCCACCAACCTAGAAATATTGAGACATATGGAAGAGTAAAGACTCAAAAATATTTAATGTGAAATAAAACGTAAGCAAATTGATTCGCAATTTTACAAAACAGAAACTTCTGCACAACGCTGTGAAGTAAATATCTGTTTAACCGAACTAGGTGTCCAACTTTTCTGAAAGTGTTATAGCCCCGGAGGATTTTCTAAAAAATCGGATCAACTGGGAGGGAATCTGCAGTGGCTCAGTATCTTGGTCACACACCGAAAAGATAATTGTTCCTGAAACCTTGCGAGGTTCACGCACATCAACGTTCAAAATTTAAAACCAGTCAGATGAGCATACTTTTTCTATGAGCAAAATAAAAACGAAAAAAGAAAGAAATAAAATCATGTAATTAAAACGTTTACGATAAAATTACCTAAAATATAAACAATGATAAAAACAGTAACAAAAGCACTATGTCAAGAGAAAATCTAATTTGCTTCCCGAGTACAAATCATGCATAAATAAGAAAACAATTAATTTCCAAAGTAAACCAACTGCATGGAGGCTCAATATTAAATTAATAATTATAAGAATATACAAATGGAAGGTCGTATATATATTAATTATTTTTGATATTCATCACGTGAATGGTAAATATTATTATATACAGTTTTGTAACAAGTTATGTAAAAGCAAAATCGTCCGAAAAAAAAGAAAAAAAGGTTTATATCGCTCTCATATATATATATATATATATATATATATATATATATATAATATATATATATATATATATATAATATATATATAATAAATAAGTATAAATATATATATATAAATATATATATACTGTTGATATAAAGGTGGCATATACGGTACCTGGTTGTTACGTGTGTAATCACCACCGATTATAAGGCGAAAAATCTCATCCACTCCTCAGAGCTGGGCGTGTACCCAAAATACAGCAGGCATTACCCCTTTGAACAGCCCGCACTGAGCCGCAGGAACAGAAAACTAGCTGCCCTGGGATCCCTAGTTACCTGATGAGTCTTTTTTCCCAGCTCCTTAAGGAATTTAGATGCACTCTTTCCCCATGAGCCAAGGGTCTCCTGAGCCTATGGGAACAACATATAATGATGGGCAAGTTCTCCATATTTTCTAGACTTTAAGGACTCCTGAAGCTGGGTGGGCTGCCCTCCTTCCTCCCTGGTGTATTGGAGATAGTTATCACCAAGGTAGATGCACATGTATAGTCCCACACCAACGTGCTTCCATCTGGTCCAGGCTTGAAGGGTGATACCATCTTGGACGCTCTTGCTGCCATCAGAATCAGCATAGTTGGGGAGGCTCCCTTACTGCGGGGCATCCAGCCTGTTGTGAGGCTCCTCATGATAATGTTATTAACCCTCCTCATGTCTTGCAATCATTCCCTCGGATTTATACGGCACACAAGACCAGGAACCCGAATCGGTCTGCTGCTTCATTCACTGCCTACAAATACACCAGTGTGTCGGCGAGAATAGGGGCGGCAAGTCGAAGGGCAACACCGATGCGAGTCTGTGGGTCGAGCTCGTGCCAAGGCTGAGTTGGGAATAGCCAACAGAACGTCCCCAACATGAGGGGCTCTCACTGCCAGGGGGAGGGCTCTAATCCATCCCTGACACACACTGAAGCATTGTTTGAAGCTATATATCCACATTGGACCATCCCAGTGCGATTGTTTGTAAGTTTTTGGGGAGCAAGTCTGGTATCAGAGCCGTTTTAGATTATCCCAATCTTGCTCCGTCAAATGAATTTTTTGGTCCTGGACTCCAATCTTGTTCCCCTAAGATGTTCAGGATAATCCTACAACTATCCACTATGGATGCAATACACGAGTGACAGAAAAGCAAGTAACGCAATCAGTGATGACTTTACGGACCCCCAATGCCTCCTAGTCCTGACTGGAAAGTGTAGCTTGGTTCCACTGCCCACTTCTAGAGGTAAAGATTAAGTACTTACGTAAAAATCTCCTCAGAATACAGTCATATCGTGCAGTAATAGGTTTATCATATAAAGGTTGCACTAACTTAGAAAAATGTCAACCTGGCAGACTCAAGCATTCTATTGTGAGAAGGTACAAGGCATCGTGGGTGTCCCGATAGCCTGTTCGTTATTTCCAATCTCCTTAACTCTTCCAATTTCCTTCCTGAGAATTGTGTCAATGGCTTGCTTCCCAGAGGGCTTCCTAGCAAGACACAATTTGTGGGGCAATGACTGCAGCCACCAGGTAGTTAGATCTCACTGAATGATTTCACATTTGGATGGATTCAGGAATGAGACCCATTTCCTTCCCCGTGTCATTACCTGTGTAAGGTCAAGTAGTGAGGGACTCCTTTGTACCGCCTAGATGTGCCATCATCTAGGAAACCAGATGTTAAGCACACTGGTCAGTCTGACTAGTGATTTCCCTAACTGCTATACAGAAGAGAGATGGTGCACGAGGATCTCTTGTTGGACACCCTCCGATGATGTTATTTCATGCTCTCCAAAGAGAAGCATTTATGCTTTCCTTGCTATACCCCAGCTGAAACAAAAGGGAAGAGACCAGGGAAAAGTTACTGTACTGCTGCCTATTAACACACGTCCCTCTTTCCAAGGAGATAAACGCATTCTTGAAATCTAATTTTACCACTGCATTGTCCTCAGGCAGGTTGTTGATATACGCCCTTGTTGCATGAACCGCTGCTTCCACTTCCTTGAGAGACCCCAAGCCAAGGCTGTTTGGTTTGACGCAATCATGCTGCCTGTGCACGAATACATCCGACAGGCACTATTGGATACGTGGCGGCGTAACGTGTTTTGTCCTACTGCAATTGTGCCGAATTCCTCCATCCTTCTTTTTAAGTGCACAAAGTGTTGCACCAAAAAAGAAAGGTCTAATTTTCATCAGGAATCAGACCAGCAAGAAATTTTGACGAACCTTGTTGGATCTCGAAAGCAGTGTCACTGCAATTTCCCCATAACGGATTAACCATTTCCTTTAAAGCTGTAGCCTTATTCCTGAGTGTAAAAACCCCCCGCAGAGCCAGATGGGAACGACATTATTGCTTTTGTAAATGTCTGATGTCTTCACAATCAATGGTTACAGCATGGGGACAGAGGTGTGGACTGTTGGTGCCACTGTTTCCCTGCAGGGTGCTTTTCCTCTAAGTTCTTCAGCAAGTGTCAGCCTCCTGGGAGCAACTGTATCTTCACTGTGTAATAATTCTGATTGCCCTCACAGAGTTGCCCTCGTCATTTTTCTTGTTCACCTGGACTCTGACTTTTCACTGTCAGTAGAGTGAGTGGTTCTGCCTCTCCCTTTTTGAGTGTTGATGGGGAAGGCGAATGAGGTTATCAACTCTAGGAAAATCCTTCTTAAGGATTAATTATCATTGAGGCTAGCCTCTTTCCCCTTCTTTTCCGCACAGCTAAGCAAGACATTTCCAAAAAGTAGCATATATATATATATCTTAAATAATAATATATATATATATATATATAATATATAATAATATATATATATATATATATATATATATATATATATATGTGTGTGTGTGTGTGTGTGTGTGTGTGTGATGTGTGTGTGTGTGTGTGTGGTGTGTTGTGTGTTTGTGGTGTGTGTGTGTGTGTGTGTGTGTGTGCGTGTGTGTGTGTGTGTGTGTGTGTGTGTGTGTTGTGTGTGTGGTGTTGTGTGTGTGTGTGTGTGTGTGTGGTGGAGAGTGTGTGTGTGCGTTGTTGTGTGTGTGTGTGTGTGTGTGAGTGTGTGTGTGAAACCTGAGCGATTTGATATCAAAGTTTACACTGCAGACCTCTCCGGATAAAAAATGTGTGAGGGCCAAGCTAAGCCAGCGGGCGGAATTCCGACCCCAGAGCACCAGCTTGTGATAAGTTAGTTTCATCAATTACTTCCCACATGTAAGTAACTCGGAGAGATTTTAAGAATGCATGATATTCATATTGGAGAAATTATTTACAAACAGTCCACAGCAGGATTCGAACAATTACCTTGCTGTAGCATTTTGCCGATACATTATTTAGAATAAATTTCTGCAAGTGCTATTATGCCATAATTCCAATATTTTTGTGTAAGATTTGTCGGATTTACGAATTAATTGAAGAGAACAGTGAATGATAATTCTCACTCATTCAAGGTAATAACCGAGCTCGAATGGCAACACTGTCTAAGTAGAAGTACAGTGCTTACACTAAAAGTGAGGAGTAAGGATGTTTCAGTACATAGCAAGCGTATAGATAGTCAGCTAAGTAATAAAATCAACGTGTGTATGTCCTGTATGAGTATATTCACAGCATTACAACTTCCCTCCTATCTTCGCACAGCAGACAACAATTATGATATTAAAATGGTATAAAATACCGACAGGTTGTTAGTAAGACACATATGCAACAATAAGGTATGTTTATATTCGAAACGTTCGCCTACACAGTAGGCTTCTTCAGTCGAGTACAGAACAGTTGATAAAAGCAGAAGAGACGTGAGACGATGTATCAGTACATCACCTTGAAGTTTTGTGGTGGTCAGTCCCTCAGTCTTGAAGAAGTGTATTGTTCCATAGTCTGAAAACAATATGGAGTTGAAGTGGACAGGATGGGAGCCTTATATAACACCAGGAGGTGAGATGTGGCCACTAGTAGAGGTAAGGAATGTTGTAGTTGGGAGGTCACGTCCCCTCTCAAATTCAGCCATTTCTTCATAGTAGAAGTTGTTCCAAGTTGTTTTCTGTTCTGTATCAAGAACATTGTTGTTGCCAGTGTCTGTCAGAGTGAAAATTACATCGTTTCACGTCTTCTTCTGCTTATATCAAATTTTCTGTTCTCGATGAAGAAGCCTATGTGTGGCGAAACATTTCGAAATTAACATACCTAACTGTTGCCATATGTGTCTTACCTAAGAGACAAGGTTATGTTGAATTCTAGTTATTGCCTGCATAGTCATTAATGAGCTACAGGAGGACTTACGCTAATCCTGGAAAGACGCTGCCACAGTCAGAGACATAACCACGGGAATGCTTTCTCAACACTTTTCTTTTAATGGCAAAACGTGCGCCTTTCTCTAACTTCAGCCACAATGGAGATTATCTTCTCAAATTGCCTCTTCAACTCGCAGCAAGAAGTTAAGTTAAGAAGAGGTAAGGCACTTGGAGGAGGCAGGCAAGATTGCATTCTGAACACCGACTTCAAACATGCCAACGCTTATTGTTACGCTCTGATCTTCTTTAAATGCTGCGGATACTACAAAACAGCTGAGTGTGATCAACAGATGACGAAATGGAGTCGTCAAATACTCCAGGGTCTGGTGTGCATCCTCCAGGCGCTTCATTCAGTCACTCTTACATTACGGACGAGGCTCTACTACCTGTGTGAATTTAACGATTTGTAATCTCGATTTGTTTACGGGAGTCAGATCAGTCCTGGCTTCTGTCTCATAGATTAATCTGAAAGGAATCCACTGACTGCTGATCTTCTTGACTCTTTTTATATCTGATCTTGATGCTCCTGTGTGTTTTAAGTTTTGCCTCCATCAAATGAATCAATTCATTTTTCACACCACTCGAGGACTTAAGAATACTTCTTTTACAGCCCAAATTGCTCATCGGTATCTTTTCTTCCATAACTCAACCAGTCTGTCCCTATGTGCTCTATAAAATCTTCAATTCATAGCACTTTGAAGCTGAAAGACCCATTGGTGGGGCCGGGAATGCATAAAACTGAAGTACATGATGTGATTTACAAGGCTCTGAAGGCTCCTTTAAGCTTCCCGGAATGATATTTCTGATGTTTGCTATGCTTCATATGACGCAAACGTAAGCAGTTTACGTATATGCTTAATTATTACATTAGTCCGCCAGATCTTTTACACTATCGGGTTTGTGCTCGGTGTCCGGTATACCTTCATCTTCTGCAGCTCGTATTACTTGCATTTGTTGGTATTCCAAACAAAGAAGCCATTATATGTATCATATGTAGACTTTTGAGGTTTCATGAATATTGTCACTGTTCTCCCTGATATTATTCTCATTAGTTTTACATTTACAAACAGATGACGAATATGACTCAGTTCCTTGGTAGGGTGGTCGTTCAAGAATATTATGACATTTGTGATCCTAGAAATGATCTTGGGAAACCTCACATTTACTTTCTAGCATACTGGACGTCTCCCTTATAGTGATACTCTCTAAACTTCTTTTATCCCTGGCTTCGCATCAAGGCGCATAAATAATAGGAGTCTAGGTTGTCATCATCTTTGCAAGAGTGATGGAACTGACTACATCGATCAAGGCAGAGGGACAATATTTCCTCAACTCCTGTACTTCATTCATTCCTCCTTTGTATAGAGAATGATGAACACTGAATAATCGAAGCCACTGTGTGGCGAAACGCTTCTCCAATAAAGATACCGAAGTGTTGCAACATGTGTCTAATTTATCAACTTGTCGGTTCTCTGAACCTTTCATTCCACCCCACACGTTCACAAGTACCTCGGGTGGGTGAGAGGATTATTAATGCTAGAGCACCATTTCAACGGAAACCAAGTTTCTAGGTACTCAGGATTGTTCATAGATATGGACAACATCAGCATGCAGAATACTTGTGGAACGTGTGAAGAGGTCATGGAGAAAAAAACAAAAATTAACATGTGACTTATTACTTTTTTAAACATCATATCTCCGTTCCATCAGAGGTGCTTCTTGATGTGCAATAAGGACATTGGACTTTGAGCAAGATTTGGAAAGTACTAAGGAGGGATTACGCAATATTAAACAGGAAAACAACTGCCTTTTCTAGTAGATAGTTCTACAGAGTATGTAGAACATGGGAGGAAAAAAAAGTTACTGGAACAGAACGCCATCAAACTTGAAGCGGCGACTTCCACCACAGTTGGAATGAGAAAGACTAGCCAAGATAACAGAATTTAAATCGCCATTTTTACAGCAGACTTAGAAACGATTATAGACATTTGAATAAATTACATGTAAGCGGAACAACACTTACACAGAACTTCAGCCTAGTATTAAGATACAGACATTAATACAGATCATTAGAAACCCGTCTATCGCCTGTCACCACACCATCATTAGAGGTTTTAGTAGCGCAGAGTCTTGCTTTTGGGGACGGTGTTGGTACAGTTCAGTAATAGCTGTTAATGCTGTGATTCGGGTGCGGTTGCGGAGATTAGTGTTAGTGGCAGGATCTAGAAACTGCACATTTGGAACTCAGCTGTCACAAATTCTAACCAGCTGAAATCAGGAAATTGTACCAGATTCTTGATGAGGTATTGTGGAATGAGATATGACGGGTGGGTTGTGTTAAACGAATGAGTTGTGCAACTTTGACCACCTAAAAAAACGCCATGACTTCCCGACGAAAGGAATGTGTCGTTCTACCTCCTGTTAACATATTCACCCTAAATGTGTTATACATTATTCCATGAAAAACAATGAAAAACTGCCCTGCATGCTATTTGAAAGGAGCGAGGAGGTACAGATACCACAAACCTTGGGGAAAAAACAGAGTAGCTGCAACCCTTCAATGGCAAGACATTTTTAAGTGCTAGGAAACAGTAAAAAATGGAAAGACAGATTAAAAATATACCACCACCTCCGAGCCTTGTAGGATGAGAGATACCCAATGGCCACCACTCCAGAACACAATACACTAATGCCAACAAAACATATCCCTCCAACAAACAAGCAATACGACAACAACATGTGATTAAAAATATACAGGACCTTAAAACCAGTACTCGATGATCAATGCGATGTCTATGGCGTTCACAGATACCCACACAAACGACCACTTTGACAATGAAATGTAGATAACAGGGTACAACATATTTAGATGTGAGAGAAAAAAACAGGCAACAAGGAGGAGTACGGGGTTGCCTGTGTGTTAAGAGTCGTTCAATTGCACAGAGTTACTAAACACAACAAATGATGTAGTTGAAGTTTTGGCAATAAACATAGTGGTTTCATATAAGCAGCCAGACGCAAATGACCGAAAGTACAAGGAACAGTTATTGGAAATTTATTACTATCTGCAAAATCTTCCAACCACAGCCGCAAATATATCTTGCATCTTGGTGATTCAAATTTAAGACATAAAATGGAAGAATGTAACATATAATGTTATAGCGGAGATAATCCCAGGAGGAAGCTCAGAGGAAATATTCTAACACACGTGAATTGCTGAATCTTGGTAATAAATCCAGTTCAAACCAGCAAATAGTGGAGCCAACAAGACTGGAAAACACACTTGACTTTTTGTTCAACGAAATAATTGATAACCTAGTACGAATTATAAAATAATAATAATATAATATATAATAAATAATATAATAATATTAATAATAATAATAATAATAATAATAATATTATAATAATAATAATAATAATAATAATAATAATTAAAATTAAATAATATAACTAATAATTGCCCTTATTACTAACAAGTACATGTTACAACTTATACAAACCATAGCTGACATCAGTGACATACTATAAAAAAGAGCCCCTGGTTATGCAGAGCATTCCAGGCAATAACGTTAATTTTGTCCCCAGGATCGCGACCCATCCAGTCGGACTAACACCCTGCTCATCTTGCTTACTGCTGTCCCTGTTTACAGGGACAGCAGATGTCTTAAGGAAATATGCCCCATTGTTTCCACCACTACCGGGGATCAAACAATTAACCTCAGTGTGCGAGCTGAATGCGCTACGAACCGAACTACGGGACACAACCTAATCGAAGTTCTTACTTGTATGCACAGTGGTCATGACCAATAAAATGGAAACAGTTATGATGAAATTTTTACCAAATTTAGCTTTAACAATAAAAATTCCTGGGATGAAATGAATCGTGCGCTTAATGAAACATGCTTAGAAGATATTCTAAATAACATAGATCTAAATATCCAGGAGAGACAGAAGCTAGAAGCAGTTAAGTGAAAATGAAAGAAATCCAAAATATCTTTTTTTTTTTCCCCCCCATGTGTCTACACAAAGCAAAAAACCACATTTATTATATCGCGTCCTGCTCAAACAAGATGGCACTTACACGAACAACAGAAAAGAACATCATGAGTGAGATCCAGAAACTCTCAATATGATTCGTAATTAGTAGTTCGTTAATCAGAATAATGACAGACCATGCAAACGAGGTTTTCATGGCGAGATTCAGAGCTGTTTCATTACCCCCATGTACCCTCCTCCAAGTCCAGACTCGTGGAACTCCCTGTTCTGAAGAACTTCAAGACTGTAAGTTAACTATGGAGAGAGAGAGCCAGGACAGGGAGTCAATCACACAGTGGCTTAAAAATGGATATAGCCTCACTCCACAAACGTTACAGAAAACAAAAGAAGATAGTGCTAGCATCCCACATTAAAAAATATCTTGAACTGGTTCTAAGAAATAAGACTTCCAACACTGGCGTTCCAAATATTTACCCAACCCGAGGCAACACGGGTTCAGAGGTTGTCGCTCCTGCTCTCGCAATTACCGAACCACTTTGACATGCTCTTAAATGCACTGGAAGAACAAAGAGAACGGAGATGAGTATAAGCAAAAAAAAAAAAACAAAAAGTAGGCGCGTGCGTGATAAAGGAATAGCTAAGAAAAATGAGTAGATAGATTCTTAACTTTCCAGTTATTGAACCACAGCGAATGATGATTAAACAGAGTTAAGTCGGGCAGGCAGCCACAAAAAACTTTGTTCCACAAGGAAAAAGCACTCTAAACCTTTCCTCATCCTTATATCTGACTTAGAGAGGTAAACCATTGCGTCGTGTCTTCCTTAGCAAGACGATAATAGAACCTCCATGAGAGTGTCATTCATTGAGGGCCACTGCCAATCTCAAAGCGGGAGTTAAAGCAAATTTTGCTGTGGTCTGCAGGAAAGCAAATATGACATTCAATGGGACAAATTTCAGTTACTCCATTATGGAAAACTTGAGGAAATAATAGCCAAAACGGAGAGTATAAGCAAATTCCTAATCACATAACAGACTAGGACTCATATGTCAGAGGCTCTCACCTTCATGTATCACAATCTCCATATCACTTCTGCAAGGGGAAAATAACAGCCATGGTTAATGGGAACGTTTACAACAATGGAAGCCGTACCAGTAATGATCCTCGTAATTATCGTGTTCTCTTTAGTCACGAATACAGCTGTACATTAGCAATCTCATTTTAAGGCAGCGAAATTGCGGGATCTAGAGAAGTAGAGAGAACCTTCACTGGCCATATTAGTTCAGTTAAAGCACCTCAGTTAATGGGAAACATGTGAAATCCCTTGACCTGAGTATTACCTAACGCAGAAAAGAAAAGATGGCTTCATAATCTACAATTGTAAAAATCTCAGAGGAGGACTGGTCCCAAATCCTGCACACAGAGAAATTACACCTTACGAAAGCAAATTACTCCACAGACAATGCAACATCCTCGCAGTGAAAAGCAGTGGTGTCATAAGCACACTAGAGAAAAACACAAACCATACCACAAGGCGGGGATAGAACCCGCGGGATCAGTCGGGGTTTCATCCCCGACTCATGGTATGGTTTGTATGCAATCTTGTCCAATACGATTTCGTGAGTCAAAAAAACACAGTTTCCTGGGCTCAAATCTGTTGCTTAATAACCTCCCATCATATGTAAGGAGGCTTACAATAGACCCTGGCTGTCTTCCAAGAAAGTTAAATGGCTGATACCGAAAGTCAGTACCGCATAACCAGTGTTTGGTTCGTACGCTAGATTGCTTGCAACCAGCAGTAACAGCCTAGCTAATCAAACCCTGATCCACAAGGAGGCCTGGTCGAGAACCTGGCCGCGGGGGGCGCAGACTCCCGGACAACTCTCAAGGTAGACTTCCCATCTACAATAATTTTTTCATACCAATTTTTAAAAAATTTCTATTGGCTAGTAGAGTACTTACCAATTTCTCTTTACAATCATTATATTCGCCTCCACAGTCGCCTTAATTCTCTTGTTGTTCCTGCAGATGATATCAAGAAATATTCCTTATCTACTCTTACATTATTTTTACCTTAAATGTGGTTATCATGTCTCCTATTTTCCCTCATGTCAGTCACATTGATCATCTCTTGCGTTTTATCCTTTCCTCACCATCATGGTTTAACCATCTTTTGTTATTAACTTTGAGCCTTGTCTATCTCGTTATTTTTTCTTGTGTGTGGTCACCTGTACAGCGCAGCTGGCAGGTTCCAGTTGTTGGCTTCATTACACTCGTAAACATTCATTTCAACATTTCTATATACATATATTTGAAAGCAAGTTTAGCATCAGTTTCTCACAGTTTGATATTCTTCGGTGACCTTTTTTTAACAATAACTCCAGATCCCTTTCTTTGTCTTTTATTGTCAATATTTTGTCTCACGTCTTAAACGTGGGCGTGAGTGTGTGCTGGTCTCCAATTCCATTACAGGGCTTTTGTTACTTTCATTTTCCCTCAAGCCATCTATCACTCATTTCCTCACTTTTTCCAGATATCCTATAAGAGTTTCTAAAGCCATTTATGTTATTTAATTTACAAAAGTTTTTTTTACTATTTCAAAACAATAATTTCATATAGTTTCTATTCCTTCTAATAAGGTCATTTATATAAGATATATTTATGGAAATTTGCTTGTTGGTTTGTGGTTGTTTCTATAACTAAAAATCCAATGAAAGTCGGAGGTTTTCTTGTACCCAGGAGCAGGTTTTTTAGGATATAGGGTATTCCAAAACTAAATGAGGGGGTGGCGGCCCGTGAGTGGGCATTTTTTGTTGCTACAATACTTTGAGTGACACCCAGTTTTAAAGTTTTCTTTTCTTTAAATTAAAAAACTTCAACGGCTTGTCGGACTTTTTTTTTGGGGGGTTGTTATGTTGACTATGTTGATTGGCTATGTTTGTATTGAGAATGGACCTGCCTATATGGGCCAGTACAGTAGGACCTTATGCAGCGTTTCTCCATTCTTATGTTCATATTAAAAAATACTGTATTCAAAAATTTTTATTTATGGGGTCTTGATAATGGACCGGGCCAGGGGGTGTTGACCCCCAGAACCACCCTTCAGCTAGACTCTTTTGGGGTGAATGACTTTTAATAAGAGAGAAAAAACACAACGAAATGATGAAATCTGTCATATATTTTTGTTACAGAATATTTAAAGAATATAAAGAATATTACATGCACAGCCTACTGTTAAGGTTATTACTGTGGCGTGAGACCTCCAAACCTGTTTTCCTGACAAGTGAGTGCTGAGGCATACTCCCGAAAACTTGCTTCCTGAGTCTCATGTAAGAAGCATTGAGTCCCCCACACATGCCTTCCTAACAAGGTGGTTGTAGGGCAGTGGAGTTCCCACCACTATAAACTCTTGACAAGGCAATGCACACGGTATAAATCCCCGCACCAGTACTCCTGAGAAGGTGGTGTGAGTACATAAGTTCACCACACCATGATGAGGGTGTGAGTGCAACTCACCCACACCTGCTCCTGGGGGACAATCTAAGCAGGTGCATGAGTCCAGGTTCTCACACATGTTTCCTGTCAAGGAATGGTAAGGGACGCAAGTCCTGATTACCTGGTTATGCGACTAGCAGGAATAGACATGAGTCCTCGTACACACCTAATGACTCGGGCAGTGTAGGGGTGTGAGACCCCAACATCGGGAAAAAACTTTAGAAAACCATCGGAAAGAAATTCTAAAGAGGAATTTTTTCGTTGCCCGTTTCTAGCCATTTATAGCTCATTAAAAGACACGAAATATACAGGACAAGCGCCGGGTTATTCTGCTTGGATAGATTAAAAAAAATGTTGGAGTAAGTAATGTAGAGTCTTTGTGGCACTATTTATGACATTTCTGCATTGTAGAAAGAGTTTGACCGAGTTTTCCATGTCAGGGACTAAATTTGGAAACTAATAGTCTTTTCACAGGGAACTTGTTAAATGTTTTCATTAAGTCTATACTCAAAACACTCTCCACCCATTTCTTTCATGAATAATTTCCATTCCTCTGCTATAAACTTAAACAGGCTTGATGAAAATTAAATTTCAAAAATGAAGTTGCATTCCATCAGTTGGTTTACTTGTCAGGATCTGGCTACCAATTTTCCTTACTTTCTCAAGGTTTAAGTACACCAGTTTTATGTAATACTCACACATTCTTCTCTTCTCTGGACTTTTGACTTGTTATTTATTATTTGTATTTATTCTTGGAAATCTAATTTTAATTTAAACAATTTTAAAATAAAAGATTGGGCTCTACCTTGTTTTCTACTATTTTTATCTTCCTCGATTTTCTGATAAGGTTATATATATATATATATATATATATATATATATATATATATATATATATATATATATATATATATATTTATATATATATATATATATATATATATATATTTTTATATTATATATATATTATATATTATAATATAAAATATATCATATAATATATATATATATGGGGAATAAACTGAAATATTGGAATTCTCTTTAGTCTCCCTAAAAAGTAGTATTTCAAAGCTTAATTATTTCCTTTTGTAATAATTTAGTATTCTCTTCATGTTTTTCTCTCTGTATGTACATTCAAGTTACCAGAAGATATTTCCAAGGAGTGAAATTTAAATAGTTTTAATTGAAAATTTCTTCTTTTTTTGAAAAAATAATATGTCTAGTATGCTCTTGTTGTGTGCTCTCCACCTTAGTTGTGGTTGGCAGAGGACGAGTCCTAGATCCTGGCCCCACTCTTCAATGGTCGCTATTAGGGATCCCTTTTCCTGCCCCTTAGCTTTATCATACTGTGAGTGTATGTGTGTGTGTGTGTGTGTGTGTGTGTGTGTGTGTGTGTGTGTGTGGTGTGTGTGTGTGTGTGTGTGTGTGTGGTGTGTGTGGGTGTGTGTGTGGGTGCTGTGTGTTTGTGTATTCACTTACTGTGGTTGCAGGTGGTTCAATTCCGTAGCTCCTGGCCCCGCCCCTTACTTCGATCGCTACTGGTCCACTCTCTCCCTGCACCTCGAGCTTCAACATACATCTTCTTAAAGTTATGTATGGGATAGTACATGCTCTCAGTGGCAAAAATAAATATTCCTAATATCTTGTGGCTCATCTGAGTTTACAACTTCCAGCTTGGTCTCTCACATCTCTGAATATTCTGTCCAGATCCACCTTGTAATCCTCTCGGTATTTTATATGTTATCATGTCTCCTATTTTCCAGGTTTGTCAGGTTGGAATTACCTAAAACTTCTCCTCGTAGGGACAAACCCCTCATTTTCCGGGACTGTTGTTGCAAACTTGGCCCTTTGTATTATTTCCTGGACGTGTTTGACCAGGTGTGGGGTTCATACCGGCCGCTGGCATACTCCAGTACGGGCCGGAGTACCGATTGTACAGTGTGTGAATGACGAACGCTCTATTTCAGGGATTGCAATGCGCTCGACTATGATGCTTACTCAAAGCTCCTTTTCCTTCAGTGATTTCCAGCCTTTGACCTCTTAGGCTGTGCTCCGTCTGTTGTCTCTTTGCCCTTCCCCCATCTTATAACTATTGCACTTGCGGGGTTAAACTCCAGGATCCATTTGTCGTTCAGTCTTGCTGCCTGTCCAGATGCCCTTGTAGGCTTACCTGATCCTTATCCGCTTGTATTATCTCATTAGTTTCACATCGTCATATCCATTACATAAGAAGAAACATTCATCTGACTAAGACTTGACCCTCGGGAACGGCCTCGACAACATGCACCCACTCTGACACCTTCATATCGGACCACATACGTTATTTTCCTTCCTGTCCGGTATTTCCCTGATCCATTTGCAGTACTTTTGTTCCTGTTCCTGCCTGCTCCTCTAGTTTATTCAACCACTCTCTGTGTGGAACTATACGAACGCCTACTTACAGTCCAGAAGATGGGTCTACCCATCCCTCTCTCTCTGTCTGCTTCGGTTACCTTTTCATAGAACCCCAATAGGTTTAGTGAGCAGGCTTTCCCTTCCCTGGAAGCTGTGCTGGTTTGGTTCATATATTGACCCTTTCTGGGTCTAGGTGCTTCATCACTCTTTTCCTGATAATCTTTCCATAACTTTATATACAATTACATGTGAAGCCCCCCCCGTCTCCATTCATAAAAATTGGGGACTACATTAGTGTCTTCCACACCTCAGGCAGTTGCCTATTTCGATAGATTTATGAAGGTTTGTTATTAGAGGCAACACGCAATGCGTACTGCCCTCCTTTCTCTTAGGACCAAGGAGAGATATTATCTGGGCCCCCACCGACTCGGGGTAATCTAGTTTCCCCTAGCAGTTTCTCACCTCCTCCTCCTGTTGTGTGCAGTGTGTCCAGTACTTGCTGGTGCACCCTAACACTCAGTTTTCTGAGAGCATCTTGTCTCCATGGGATACCTCCCTGAATATTGAGTTGAGCTCGTCAATATTTCCTGGGTCGGTCTCTGTGACTTCCTCCTTCCTTACCCTCAAACTTGATTATTGAGTGTGTGTGTGTGTGAGAGAGTAGATGATAGAGGAGAGAGAGAGAGGTGATACCGACAGATTGTATATAAGGGCCTGGTGTACAGTTCAGGACATTTAAAAAAATGCCCAAGAACTGTACTCAATAAATGTCCTGGAACATTGAAGTGTCGTTTCCACAGTTGAGTATATGGACCAGTCAAGGAGCGAAGCATGGGCATAGGACTAAACAGTTTTATGTATCTGCTAAGCCAACGTCATAAGAAGGTGTCACAGCCGGGTTCAAGGGTTCACTCGAACAACCTTCAAGAGCGAGACTTTAATGAGAGTTAAGCGCTCTTGAATCAATAGAACTAAGTTTATCCTTATTCTCGGATTAATCCGGATCATTCCCATTCCCCAAGAGTCATCATGGCTGTTGGTGCTAGCGACGTGCAAGGACAACATATCCAACATAACATGACCAATAATACATGAGCAGCTGGTGATTCATTATAGTGGCAGTTTTTTTGAGGTAAGGCAGTGATAAAATTATAATGTTGTTTAAGTAGATATTGGTAATTAGTTTGTTTTATTAATGTGCATAATAAATATGGCTTAATTATTCTGTTTATTACAGCAACATGATTAAAGTTGTATTTTCTGCTTTATCTTCAAACTAGTTTTATTGCATAGATTTGGTTAAACTGTTAAGAGTTTGCGTTAAGTATATAGACCCCTAGAGGATAACTGAGTGTAATTGACACTTGTCAATACTTGTAATAAATCACATGGAGACAGAAAATCAGAAGATTAAATGAATTTATTTATTTCGAGCCCCTTCTGGGGTGGTCTTCTGAAGGGATCCCAGAAGGGGTTCGAATTACGTCTGGATTCAATTAACTTCTGAGTTTTGTCTCAATTTGAGTTCTTACTGAGCACATTTTAGTTAAATTTATATTTTTTTACCAACACAATTTAGGTGACGCCTTTACAGAAAAAATCATTATCATAATCATTACTGCGAGACTTCATGCCTTTGTATCTGACAAATGATCAATTCATTTAACCCTAAAACAGATTGACGTCAGAGTGAAAAGAACTTTCACTGTAAAGTTTTACTCGTGTACGTACAGTCAAAGCGAGAGAGAGAAGAGCCTATGTTTACCAGACTTACCAAGTATATTGGGCTTCAACGAGTGAGAAATTGTTACTTCAGCCTATCGCAATATACAAACTATTTTGAACTCAGGTTCAAAATAAAGGGGTTTTTGTAATAACTGGCGTTAACTTTCTCGTAAAATCAAGTCCCCAGAAAAAAACCAATGCGCTGTATAATCTAAGGGGTGTAGCGCTTCCACTTGATTATATTATATAATGCGGTGTTATAAACACCAATAAAATACAACAAAAACTGTAGCTGGTGTTTGAAACTGTTGTTTAAAAAGTTATTTTATCTATTTTTTGTTTTTTTTTAATATTCTTTACGAAGAAAACAGAATTTATATTCTAATGACAGTTTTTCAAATAACAATTTCAAGTTTGTTCTAGAATATTTTCATTCGTGTATTCAGTAACTAACGCTGTGGTATGCTTAGAGACACTTTTGAGGCGGAAACCTGGTGAGCACCGGGTCGTCGAGGTGGCGTTGACCCCCGAAATATTCTCATTGTTACAGACTATGGAGCAGAATCTTTCCAGGAATGAGAGACTGACCACCTCAATACTACTACTACTATGAGAGTGCGATGGACTGATTACATGGACTCTACTGCTTCCGCTACCTCCTCTGTATTAGATGATGAAGGGTACTGTGCAGGCGAAACACACTGTGGGTGAGTGAGAGACATTGAAGATAGTTGGAGTGGAGATGCCATGGTAGACATTGAGAAAGGAATGGTACACTGGTGGTAAGGAATAAGGTAACCTAAATGTTGGTATGTTTATTTTATAGTCGGTATTACATACCACTGGTGATTCAAACTCTCAAGACAGACTCCGGGTTGACTGTAATCCTTAGCATCACATGACTAAACCAATATCTGATAGAGTATTCTTCTTGAAATGGTACTCAACAAAACGATTCTTAGGGGAAACGAAGATTAGAATGAGGAACTTCTTTTCACGGGGAATTCTCAACCAGAAACTTAAGATCCTGAGAAGATTAAGGGGACCTTTTCTTGAAGAGCGAGGGTAGGAGACGGTAGATAAGGTACAGTTCAGAGTGATTGAGGTGTTACAGGATAGAGATAGTGGCGTGGTGGTAGGATGGTTGGTAGTAGTAGTAGTATAGTAGTAGTAGTAGTAACAGTAGTAGTAAAAGTCGCAGAATGGAGAGATATTAGAAATTATTGTGGGGAAAGAGGTGGTAAAGGTCGTACTAGTGTTAGTGATCGTAGTGATTTTCTGAGGTGGGTAGAGAAGATAGAGAAGAGGTGGATGGTTGGTTAAAGTGTGGTTGGTGATGGTGGTAGTGGTAGTGGCGAAAGTGATAGTGGTGGTAAGGGGATAGTGGTTGATGGTGTGATGTTCGAGGTAGTTAGAAGTAGTAGTGATGATAAAGGCAGTAGTGATGGTAGCAGTTATAAACAGGTGGTTAGTGGTAAAATTGATAGTGGTGGCCAATTGTAGCTAAGATTGGTAGTGGTGGTGATTGGTGGTAGTGGTGGGGGATGGTGGTAGTAGTGGTTGTGATAATATATTTTCAACGTGCAGAAGGGTCGTAGCCTACGGTACCTTGTTTTGATAAACAGCTTGCCAGGGTCTGGGCAAATTAAGTGAAAGTCTCTTAGCCAAGTATTCTATTTCTGGGTAACAGGATTGCCAGATGCTCCCGATTTTATGTCCAACTAAACTGACCTTCAGTGAAGCGAAAAAAAGACTATTTTTGCTTATGCTATGAGGCCTGATCTCAGAAGAGTCCGCGGGGGCGTTGACCCCCAAAACCCTCTCCAGCGTAAAATCCAGGTCTCAGCTATGAAGCCGACGCAGAGCCTCTTTCAGAATGTTATTACCTAAAAGATGACTTATAATGATAATTTCTACTGGTAAGGAGGGTGGTAATGGTAAGTCCACACCTGATATGTTTGTTGTTCCTAGAAAACGTTTAGGTTCCAAGGGTAGATCAAAACTCTTTTGTAAGGGACATTAAGATTTACCAAATACTGTTATGATTCAGTAAATTGTATGATTGGCCAGTTTAAAATAGGAAGTCCAGGGCGAGGTTAGTAGGTTGAAAAATCCTGGGGGGGTGGGGGGGGGGGGGGGGGGGAGGGGGCGGGGGGGGGGGGGGGGGGGGGGGGGGGACATTACATCAAACCTGCACTATTTCGCACCATACGAGCTGATGAACCCTTCTCAGACTCATCTTAGGACTGTGCGGACTTTACTAAGGCCAACTCAGGTGACCAGTAGTGATCTTTATCATCTCAAGATTAAACAACCAGGTATCAGAGGTTAGGACATTGCGTTGTGTGAATACCAAGCATTTTTAAAAGGCTATTAGATTTTAAGTCAAAGAGGGAACCATACGGACCTATTCGGTGACTAAGGAACCAGTTTTCTTCAAAAGCCTTGAGAAGAAAATGTTTCAGTAGCTTTGTATTAAACAGTCCATTCCCCTACCTTTCACCCTCGTCCCAAGAAGCCGTGGGAGATTCCACAAAAATTAGATAAGATGATGCGTACTTTTTCCTTCTGGATGGGTGAGTCTTCGCATTTTCCTGTTCCTTCAATGAGAAAAACCCGCGGGGGGAATTTACGGGGTCAGTTTTCACCCCGTTAACACACTTCATCCTTTTGTAAATGGTCCAACGGACCGAAACGTCGTTAAAAGTTTCATGTTACTATGTGTGAATTGTTTTGTGATTGGGTGGTAGTGGAAAAATATGATACACTTTGAGCTAAGAACAGAGGTATAGCGGTTTAGAGGGTGGGGTGAAAATTAGAACCCTGTGCAACTCTTGGGTATCTTTATTGAGGGAAACGTTTCGCCACACAGTGGCTTCATCAGTCCTACAAAGGAAACTTGAAAAGGGGGGAATGAGGGATCGCCCCCTCAACCTTTTGGGCATGTGTCGTCCATCAATCTTTAATAGAAACGGCATATGTGAAAGGAGCTTTTAAAACCCTTGGCAGGGGAGGGCGAAGTCAAGGCGTGTAAATTTTTTCAATTTGAAGAAGGGCGTGCCCAAAAATTTGGCAAGCGAAGAATTTCCCCAATATTAAAATCCCAAGAAGTTCGTTCTACGGTTTGTAGATGAAGGTTCAGAGAACCGACATGTTGATATTAGACACAGTGAACTCTTTGGGGGTCTTTATTTAGGAAACGTTTTTGCCACCAGTGGCTTCATCAGTCCATCAAAGGAGAATTTGAAAAACGGAGGGGAATGAGGAATCAGTCCCCCAACCTTGAGTCGAGTGGGCGCCTCAATCTTGAATAGAATACGGCTACGTGTGAAAGGAGCTTAAAAACCTTTGGCAGGAAAGGGTGCAGAAGTCAAGGTGTTAAATTTTTTTCATGTTAAAGTAGGTCGTGCCCAAGAATTAGGCAAGGAAGAATTCCAAGTTTTAAGACCCCAAAAGTTGCAGTGTCTGACGGGTTTGTAGATAAGGTTCAAAGAACCGACATTTTGATAAATTAGCAAGGGGCCCCTTTTGGGTATCTTTTTAGGAAAGTTTCGCCACACAGTGGTTCATCTCCATAAAAGGAGAATCTTGAAGAACAGGAGGAGAATGGGTAATCAGTCCCTAAACCTTAGTCGATGTGGTCAGTCCATCAATCTTGAATAGAAACGGAAAACTGCTGAAAAGGGCTTAAAAAACCGTTGGCAGGAAGGGCAAGTATAGGTCGTGTAACATTTTTTCAATGTTAAATGGGGCGTGCCAAGAAATTAGGCAAGCGAAGAATTCCCAATATTAAGTCCAAGAATTTGCAGTTCTGACGGGTTTGTAGATAAAAGGGTTTCAGAGAACCCCATGTTGAAAAATTTTGACACATGTGCAACCTTGGGTATCTTTATTGAGGAAACGTTCGCCAAAGTGGTTCATCAGCCCATAAAAAGGAAATTTTGAAGAACGGGAGAATGAGGAATCGTCCTCAACCTTGGTCTGTGGTCAGCCCATCAATTTTAATAGAATGGCATCGGCGAGAAGGATTTTAAAAAACCTTTGGGCGGGAGAAGTGCAAAGTCATAGGTCGTGAAACTTTTTTCAATTTGAAGTGGGTCGTGCCCAAAAATTTTCAAGGGAAATTTCCCAAGTTTTAAAGATCCCAAGAATTTGCAGTTCTGACGGGGTTTGTGTGAATGGTTCAGAAAACCGACATGTTGAAAAATTAGAACTGTGCAACTCTTGGGTATCTTATTGAGGAAACGTTTCGCCACACAGTGGCTTTCATATCCATAAAAAGGAGAATTTTGAAGAACGGAGGAGAATGAGGTAATCAGTCCCTCAACCTGGTCGAGTGGTCACCCCTTTCAATCTTGTTTTAGAATACGGCATATGCTGAGAAGGAGCTTAAAAAACGTTGGCAGGAGAGGGCAGAAGTCATAGGTCGTGTAACATTTTTTCAAGTTAAAGTAGGTCGTCCCCAAAGAATTAGGAAAGCGAAGAATTCGTTGCCTAATTCGCTTGCCTAATTCTTGGGCACGCCCTACTTAAACATTAAACAAATTTACAACCTATGACTTCTGCCCCTCTCCTCCCCAAGGGTTTAAAAGCTCCTTCTCAGCAGTATCCCGTATTCTATTAAGATTGGGGGACTGACCACATGGGGACTAAAGGTTTGGGGGACTTTTACCCTTTTCCCCCTGTTCTTCAAGATTTCCTTTTGTATGGACGATGGAAGAAAGGGGCAAAATTTCCTCAATAAATACCAAAGAGTTGCACATGTTCTAATTTTCAACTGTCGGTTTCTGAACCAATTCATCCAACTGTCAGACACTAAAATTTTTTGGGATTTTAAATATTTGGGGTTCTTGGGTTCAAATTTTCTTGGGCCAAACCTTTTCAACTTTGAACAATTTTACACGCCTATGATTTGCACCCCCCTCCCAAGGGGTTTATAAGCCCCTTTCTCAGCAGTAGCCGTATTCTATTCAAGTTGAGGGACTGACCAATCGACTAAAGGGTTGGGGGATGATTACCTCATTCTCCCTTTTTTTTAAAGTTCCCCTTTGTATGGACTGATGAAGCTACTGTGTGGCAAAACTTTTCCTAAATAAAGATCCCCAAGATTTTAAACATTGTCTAATTTATCAACATGTGGGTTTTCCTCGAACCTTTTCATTACAAACCTGTAAACACTGCAACTTTTTGGGGGATTTTAAAATATTTGGGAATTCTTCGCTTGCCTAATTCTTGGGCACGACCTATTTAAACTTTGAAAAATGTACAGACCTATGACTTTTTGCACCTCTCCTGCCAACGGTTTATAAGCCCTAGCAGATGCCGTTTTCTTTCAAGTTGGATGGACTGACCACATCGACTAAAGGTTGGGGGGATGTTTACCCATTTTCCCCCTTTTCTTAAAAGATTCTCCTTTGTATGGGAGATGAAGCCCTGGGGGGCGAAACGTTTCCTCAATAAAGATACCCAAGATTGCCAGCGTCTAATTTAAAAACATGTCGGTTCTCTAAACCCATTCTCTACAAACCTGTCAGAACTGCAATTTCTTGGGACTTATATTGGGGAATTTTCGTTTCCCTAATTTTTGGGCCGACCTATTTAAACATTGAACAAATGTTACACGCCCCTTATTCTGCACCTCCCCTCCCAAAGGGTTTTATAAGCCCCTTTCTCAGACTATGCCGTATTCTTTCAAGATTGAGGGATGCCAAAGGGGGGATAAAGGGGTTGGGGGAGGATTCCTCTTCTCCTCCTGTTCTTCAAGATTCTCCTTTGTATGGACTGATAAAAGCCACTGTGTGGCAAAACGTTTCCTCAATAAAAAACCCCAAAGGTTTACATGTGTTAATTTATCAAAATGGGTTTTGAACCTTTTATTCAGGGATGGGGGGTGAAAAAGTTAGGAGTGTAGGGGTTTATAGGGTGGTAATTTAGGGGTAAAAAATTTGGGAAAGGGGCAGATGTAACAGAGGTTTCGGGGGCAAGAACAGTCTAATAAAAGGGGGCGACAGAGGCAAGAGGGGGAAGGGTATACGGGATGCGAGGAACAGGGGAAATAGGCCAGAAAAAAGTGGTAGAAAAGGTACAGTGATATTGGGGACAGGATAGGGGAGTTACAGAATATAGAGGAATAACGTACAGGGGTATAGGGGCAGTAGACGTACAAAAGTAAAAGGGGTATGAGATATAGCGGGGGTTTTAAGATATAAAATAGGGAAAAGGAGGGGGCACAGGGGTGAGGGGGTTTACAGAGGTAAAAGGGAGGGTAAAAAGATTTAAACAAGTGTGTCGTAGTACATGTGTGACAGCAGTAACATGTGTGACAGTTAACAAGTGTGACATAGAAACAAGTGTGACAGTAGTAAGAAGTATGCCAATAGTAACTAGTGTGACAGTTGGTAGAAACAAATTGTGACAGTAGTAAACAAGTGGTGCCAAAATAGTAAACAAAGTTGTGACAGTAGAAACAGTGTTGACAGTAGTAACAAGTGTGCCAATAGTAAACTAGTGTGACAGTAGAAACAACGTGTGACAGTGAGTTCCAAGTGTGCAATAGTAAACTAGTTGTAAACAGTAGAAGCAGTGTGACGTCGTGTAACCAAGTGTGCCAATAGTAACGAGTGTGACAGTAGAAACTCAAGTGTGGACAGTAGTAATAAGTGTGACAGTTAGTAATAAGTGTGACAGTTCAGTAACAAGTGTGACAGTAGTAACAGTGTGACAGAAGTAACCAAACTGTGACAGAGTCGTAAAACAGGGTGTGAACAGATACAGTGTGACAGTAGTAACACGTGTGACAAGAGAGTAACAAGTGCGACAAAATGGTAAACAAGTTGGACAGAGGGTAACAAGGTGACAAAGGTAAGGTAACAAGTGTGACAGATGTAATCAGTGTGAGAGGAGGTGTTAATCAAGTGTGACAGAGGTAACAAAGTGTGACAGAGGTAACAAAGTGTGACAGAGGTAACAAGTGTGACATCGACGTGAGAGTGAAGTGTGACAAGAGGTAAAAGGAGTGACAGAGGTAACAGTGTGACAGCTCGGTAACAAAGAGTGCAGAGGTAACAAGTGTGACGAAGGTAACCAGTGTGTCAGAGAGTCACAAGTGTGGCAGAGGTAACAAGAACTGTGAAGAGGTAACAAGTGTGACAGAGGTACCGAGAGTGACAGAGGTAACAAGACGTTGAGAGAGGTATGACATTGTGACCAGAGGTAACAGAAAATGTGTGTGTGAGTGTGACTGTTTGTGGTGTGTATGTGTGTGGACCGTAATCCTAGTGTGTGTGTGTGTTTCAACTTTGTATAGTGTAATAGTGTAAATACTTTTTAGGACGTATTGAGTGGCGTCGTACCTCTTCCTATTTGTCTCTGGTCGGCAGGGGTCGAGGGCCTTAGTGTCTGGCCCCCGCTCAGTCTCACCGCTCTTTAGCCTTCTTAGGCCTTTCTCTCCCCGCTCATGTGCTTTATCAATACCTCGTGTTAAAAACTGTGTATGGTTCCTGCCTCCACTACGTCATTTTCTAGGCTATCCCGGCCCTTTACAACGCTCTATGACTGCTAGAAAACTTCCTACTTCTGCTCTCTGACTCATTTGTGTCTTCAACTTCCAATTGTGGCCTCTTGTGTTCTGTTGTCCCCTCCCTGGAACATTTCGTGTTGTGTGTGTGTGTGTGTTGTGTGTGTGTGTGTGTTGTGTGTGTGTGTGTGTCGTGTGTGTGGGTGTGTGTGTGTGTGTGTGTGTGTGTGTGGTCGTGTTGTGACTGTGTGTGTGGTGTGTGTGTGTGTGTGTGTGAAAGGGGGGGGGACTGTGTGTGTGTGGTGTGTGTTGTGTGTACATCTGACCCCGACCCGTGTTTTATCATGTATATTAATAAAGGCTCTGTTACGGGTGACACCTGGTTATGTATATTTGTCTTCTGACCAAAGTACGTTTACATCACACGTCTTTAAGACCACAAGTGACATCACACGTCTTTTAAGACCACAAGTCACACCGTCTTTTCTTGTATATTATAAACTGTAATTTCAACATTATAGTTATCCAATACATTAACTAAGATTAAATTTAAAATTTTTTTCTCTGACTACTTACATCTAATCATGATAACTTTTTTCCACTAATCAACGATGATAAATGACCACCCAGTGCGGGACTCCACGCATTTCGAATCCAACTTCGGTCAGGGAAGTAGATTGGGACACCGCGAAGACTCCCCCGCACCCACACTCAACCCCCACGACTATACTTTTTATAAGTGTTCTTAAGTTTATAGATTTCGTGTTTACACATGTACTCGGATTTCCTCCCTTTCTGAGGTGACTCTTTCTTTGTTTTATCCATATTTTCTTTTCCATCGCTTCACCATCATTCTAACACACAGGCTTATTCCAAACAGGACTCAATGATTTCTTCTCCCACTATAGGAAAAAACCTTGCCAATAAAAATCCCAAGCTAGATACCCCACCCATGACTACCGTCACTGGCATAACCCAAAACCACACTGTTCCTAGCTCCGACTACAAAACTGAAGTCTCCTTATTATCAACAAACTAAAAAAACAAGAAGGAGATTAAGTTCCTTACCACCATGTAATATACAAAAAAGTGTCACTGGTGCTATCACAATCCATTGCAAACAACTCTTTCCAACAAATCCATTGAATCCTTACCTTTCCTCAGTTCTCAAAATAGCAAGGGTCACCCGATCCATAAAGGAGGAAGACCACACAGACTTGAATAAACTATTAGGCCAATATTCCAACTTACACCTCTCTCTAAAATCTTTGAAAAAATTAATCATAAGAGTATCATTCTACCTCATCTCCCACACATACTCAACCCCTATCAATTTGGGTTCAGACCTAAAAAAATTCTAGATGATGCTTTTATCCTCATGCTAGAACATATTTGTATACAGCAATAGAGAAAAAGGAAGCCCCACTGGGGATCTTCATTGACTTACGTAAAAGCTTTCGATTACAGTTGACCACGACTTGCTCCACATAAAATTGTCCACACTATGGTATAAGAGGGCACTCCTCAACTCCTAAAGTAATTCCTCAGCATAACAGAAGCCAATATGTGTACACAAATGGGGCAAACTTCCGCACAGCCAATTACAGTTGTGTCCCACAGGAAATGTCCTAAGCCTCTTCTCTTTCTCATATACATAAATGACCTACCAAATGCATCGCAACACTCCAAACCCACACTATTTGCAGATGGCTCTAACTACGTCTACTCTCACCCGAGCCTAGTCATGCTAGCAAGTACTGTTAAATACCGAATTAAAGAATATCTCAAACTGTGATGAGGACCAACAAACTTACTCTAAACATTGGCAAAGAAGTCCGCAGGACAGAGTATAGGCTAGGTGGCAAAGACTTCAATCCTCAATCAAAGGAAAAGGATCTTTGGGTGAGTATAAAAAACCCCCCCCACCAAGATATTCTCTGAGGCAACATCAACCAGATAAACTGCTGCAATATATGGGAGCCTGGCAACCTGAGAATAAGAGTTCCAATACCTCAGTAGGTAATCGTTTCCTTCAAGACTCTATACACCGTATACGTCAGGCCCATTACTGGAGTATGCCAGAGCCAATTTGGAAACCCACCGCCTCATCAAGCAGGTCAACAAAATTAGAAGAAAAATGCAAGGTTTGCAAGACACGGCTAAGTTACAAGTTCAAAGGGAATGTCCTACGAAGAAAGATTAAGAGAAATATGGCCTGACGACACTAGGAGGACAGAAGGGTTAGGGAAGGACATGATAACGACTTACAAATACTGTGAGGAATTGACAATTTGGACAGAAATGGGTGTTCCTGAGATTGGACACAGAAACAAAATGGGATCACAATTGAAGTTGGAAGAATCAGAGAGCCAAAGGGATTTAGGAGAGTATTTCTTTAGTCACAAGTGGGCATAGTCTGGCAAGTGACATAGACGAGGCTTGATAAAGTCATGGAGCAGGGGAAGAGAGAGGACCTGTAGCGACCAGTGAGGAGGCGTGGGCCCAGGGCCATGGATAGACCCCTTAAAACCACAGCAGGTGTGTACAAGTAGGTAAGCACAAAAACACACACACCACACCCACACACACACACACACACCCACACACACAACTCACACACACTTAGATTTACATAGTGAAGATGAATGAGTGTTCTTCGGGAATCCTTACACTGCAATGCTAGGTGATGTGCTGAGAGAGTATTCATGAGGAGCTGGAAGAAGTCCGATTTGATGATTCTGCAAGTGACGAATATTCTGAAAAGAATTTATGTGATTCTTAGTGTGAGACGCTAAACGGGTTGCTGAAGCCGCTATTCAAGCACTACTGTTATTCCCATCAACATGGCTTTGTGAGTTAGCATTTTAAGTGTTGCTGGGGATTAAGTCAACACAGATCAAATCTCAAAGCGCCTGAATATATACGTCGTGCAGTTGCTAAAGTTTCCCCTCGTATTATTGAACTTGTTGCCGAAAAAACAGGTTCATTCATCTCATTAGTATTCGTATTTAGTTTTAGTATATTATTCTAACAAGTTTTGTCTACTTTTACTCATTAGTCATGATTACTGTATATAACAGATATATATGGAACAGATATATATATTTTATAAATACACTGAGTTCAAGTTATCGATGTTATCAATATTAATAATCTCTACACATACAAAATTTCAAAGAAAATAATATAAAATATCGTTTTAATTTTGTAAATTTTTGATTCTAAATTTTAAGGTAACATTGGGAAACATGTCACAATGCCAAGGGGGTTTACAAGCTGAAGTCTACTACAGGGTTGAAAACCCCTTTGATGACTGCAGCTTGGTTGTGAAACATTCTGAAATTAAAGTAGTCTTACGGCCTGTGAATTTCTGCTGTCAGGTTAAACGGCGTAATAATGAAGACGGATGTTAAAGAGATAGCTTGTAATAACACTACAGAAGCAGTGACGGATGTTAAGAGATAGCTTGTAATAAACACTAAGAAGCAGTGAACGGATGTTAGAGATAGCTTGTAATAACACTACAGAAGCAGTGACGGATGTTAAGAGATAGCGTGTAATAACACTACAGAAGCAGTGACGGATGATAAGAGATAGCTTGTAATAACACTACGGAAGCAACTTGGTTTCTCTCCATTACGTTGATGGTTACCTAGTCCCTGTCGTAGTCAGAATTTATAAATTGGTCTAAATATTTAGAAAATCGACAGGTTGTAATATTTGAGAATCTTCGTTCTGGAAACATTTCTCCAGCCTGTGGCTTCTTCAGTCTAATACAGGAAACTACAGACTAAGGACCTGATTAGCTCACATTCTCAGCTTCCATCGTTCTTCTCTGTATTGGACTGAAAGATACACTGGCTGGCGAAAACGTTTCCAGAATAAAAATA
Organism: Cherax quadricarinatus; assembly: GCF_026875155.1. Lineage (NCBI taxonomy): Eukaryota > Metazoa > Arthropoda > Malacostraca > Decapoda > Parastacidae > Cherax > Cherax quadricarinatus. Next base: position 37,316 of record NW_026471701.1, on the reverse strand, counting down.
ACTAAATATTGCAAAAAGTGCCTAATAATCAGGAATTCAGGAAGGAAATTTTGCTAAGCTGGGTTCGTGTTATAAGCCTATATAGGAATAATTTTGCGCCATTTATTTGTTTACATTTATTTGTATATGTCCATTACTTTGTAATTTACATATATATATTCATTCCGGTAGTTTTTAACATAGGAAACCTGATACGTAAGTAGCCTCAAGAATAAAATTGTGTATATCCATTCCATCTTCTTTAATTCAATAAACACATTATCTCTGAATTCATTCGTGAAATTATCTTCTTATTTTTGTAAGTATAAATGTGGCAGGGAGGTTGTATGGCAAGGCGAGTAAAAATTACAGCCTCGTCTGAAACTTAAAGTGAGGGAGACTAAGCAATTGCAATTGGCTAGGTTAGATTAGGTAAGGTTCGTCAGGAAACAGACAGTGTTTCCCGACCGGATCCTGGCTCATATTTCACCGAGTTTTGGAATTGATGACCAAAACTCTGATGTTATAGAAAAGTGTCGTGTGCTTGCGTTTTCCAAGTCAGTAGCAATCCAGCAACAGAGGCGAGTGAGGTGTTATTTATGGGTGTCTGCTAAAGGCCCAATTACTTATTATCTACTGTTATTGGGCATCTGAGAATTCCTCTTTTAGCCGCAGTTTATTTAGTAATTACGGAAATATTTGCAGTGGTTAAAACATATTGTTATAATCATAACTAAGCGCTAGGGAACCCACCAAGGGTCACCGTTTTAAATATAATTCCTTTTGTATTAATGTCTTGTGTAGCCACAAGTATGAAGATAGTATTTTATATGATTAAGATTATAGTTACCACCTCATGGATTGATATTCTTCATAAACCCCGAACAATTATACAGTAAGAAATATTTTATCTAGTTTTTAAAATTATTTTTAAAAATTAATGAAACATTAAAAAATAAGAGGAAAAGTAAGCTTAATTGTTATTGTTTGCTTATTTCGACAATTTAGGAAAACGGTTTGAAGCATTTTAGTAAACTTCTTAAAACATTAACTCTGATATAATTCAGTGCTCAGAGAGTATTGTAATAAAAATATATGCTAGTGCTAATGTAGTATTATTTTGCTTATTACTGAATTAAAATTACTCGTACTTTATGTTTATGTACTAAGTACAGTAATACTTGCTTGTGTTCTGTCTGCTGCACATAATATGACTAGATGTAAATTGATATTCGTACCTATGATGCTACTGTGTCGAACATTATTTCTTGTCCATTGTATAATGAAGTAAGGCAGTGTTTTGGAAATATAAAAGTTTAGTTACTCGCAGGTGCTGGTTACATTTACTATTTGATGTCCTTCTAGGACGTTTAAAATTAAATTCTTTTTACACAAGGAGATGCATCAGCAAATAACGAGATTTGAAGGAAAGGTGTAAGCAAATAATTTTTTTTTTTTTGGTTCAATTTCAATTAAATTTTTACGATGATGAATTAAGGCAGCATTTAAGCCCTTTATTTTTTTGTTTTTTAAACACTATAATGACTTTTTGCCTTAAAGATTGGAAAAGAATAAATAGTGCCCCTATTCGATCGTAGGCATAAAACTCTCCCTTTTCTAGAAAAAATTGGTATAAGATGTACAATGATCTAGTTGACTCAGAGAAAGATAAGGGCGATATGTCAATAGATTGCATAATAAAAAATGTAAACAATATGGCAAATCCCCTTTACATTGTTAATAGAACTATCATTACTCAATAACGTGTGCAAAAAACATGACATGCTATAAATACTTCTCGGGAAAAAAATGGAAAAGTTGATGTCAGTAACTTATGCCTGAGTTTTATACCATATATTACGTTTTCTGTAAAACTCTTCGGTCATGGCACGCCACATTTCACTATGTTACACACCTCAAACACATTGTTGACAGCCCCACAGGTGACTGAGATTAATTATCCATCACTCACTGCATTTGAATGGAGTTCTCAGAAAAGTTGCAATGTAGTGTATTAGAATGAAACAATCATAAAATCGTAATTTTTGGAGGAAAACAAAAAAAGACAATTGCCAGTCGGGGGTCAGTGACCTGTTGCAGTGGTCCTGCTTTCTTATGTTCTTATGTCTTTTTGATGAAATGCATGGAAAAAATTACATTTTTGGAAAACCATACTTAGAAATATGAGAGAAACAGCTAATTACATCAACATGTTGCCCAGAGTTTTGCACTATTTTTTCAGTAAGAAAACATTTTTTTTTCCATAATTTTTCAATTTTCCTTTTTCATTACTCTTAAAAACATTAGCTCCCCTCCTGAAGGTTTATAAACTATGATGGAGGACAGTAAGGGTAAGACATAAACTAACTACTGATATAAAGATGGGCAAGTAAGTATATAGGAAATGATATTTAAGAGGTATGGAGTAGATTTAAGAAGGTAGAAGAGAAGAGCATATAACAGAGTGAGTGAGATACTATCAACAGATTTTGCTGAGAATAATAAAAGAGGTGTTTGGAAGCCAATTAAATAAGTTAAGAAAGCCTAGGGAACGAATGGATTTGACAGTTAAAAATAGGAGAGGAGAATTATTAGATGTAGAGTTGGAAGTATCCGGATGATGGAATGAATATTTCAGGAACTATTAAATGCTGATGAAAATGAGGAAGGGTGATTTCTTGCACTGGGCAGGGGAGGCATAAACATCTTGTGCAGTGATTAAGAGCCACTTGTGAGTGTATGGGAGGTGCTGAGGCAGTGTGAAGAACGAAAGGGGGGAAAAGCAGCTGGGAATGTTGAAAATAAAGAACAGGAATGATAGAAGCAGGAAGGGATATAGTTTTGGAATGGTTGGGTGCTTTAATTAATAAATGATGGATGAAGAGAAGGGACATCGGGATTGGCAGGAAAATTCCTTTGTATAGGGACAAAAAGATTCGGGAAAATTATACAGGAAATAAGCCTGTTGAATATGCCTCTTGAGTTGTATGGAAAGAGTTATTATGAAAGATTTAAAAGCAATGACGGAGAGCAGGATCGTAAATGAACAGGAGACATTATCGGAAGGGAGGGGGCGTGTAGGACAAGCGTTTACAGGAAGCATATAGGTGTAACAGTATTTAAGATATAAAATTTTAAAGAGAGGAGGTTTTCATGCATTTATTTATTTGTGAAAAAGGCATTGACAGACGTGGGATAGGGGGAAAGCAATGTGGCAGATGTTGCAAATGCAATGGAATAGGTGGTAGGTTACTGAAAGGGGGTAAAGAGTTGTTCAAGGATAGTGAGGTCAGGTTAGAGTATATAGGAGAGGGGGGAAATTATTTCCCAGTAAAAGTAGGCCTTTAGACAGAGATGCGAGGTGTCATCATGGTTGTTCAAATATTAGATGGGGCTGTATGAGAAGTGAAAGCTCGAGGTGTTGCAAGAGTGTTGTGGGGTTAAAAGATAAAGAATCTAACACCAAAGTGGGAGTTGTCAGAGTTGCTCTTTGCAGATGACACTGTGCTATCGGAGATTTGAGAGAAGTTACAAAGGTTTTGTGAAACGAATTTTGTGGATATGTAAAAAAAGGAAATTAAAAAGGAATGTAGGAAATCGCAAGGGTAACGGAAGAATGACAAAAAAATAGGTCATGAAAAGATGGATGTGAGAATATTTTTTGTAGGGAGTGGAGTTTGGAGGAAGTGAGTGTATTCAGATATTTGGGAGTGGACTTGTAGCAGATGGGTAGATGGGTCTATGAAAGACGAGGTGAAATTCATACAACTGATGAGGGGTATTAGATGAGTGGAGCACTGAAAAGTCTGTGGGACATAGAACGGAAGAGTGAAATGTATGATAGGGAGCACCAACGCTCTTATTAGGTGTGAAAACATGGGTGGGTAAATGTTTGCAACAAGGAGAAGCGGAGGCAGTGGAGATGTCGTTTGTTCTGAGAGGCAATGTTGTGGGTGAATATAATGCATAGTTGGAGATTTAGAAGATGCGGGTCTGTCTATTAAGTATTATTATAGTTCAGAGGAAGGTTTTAAGGTGGTTCGTGATATTTACAGAGAATTAAATAAAGTAAATTGACTTAGGAAGGCATATAAATGCTGTTAGAAGGAAGGCGGGGTAGAGGTGTCTATGAAAGGTTAAAGGGGGAGAATAAAGAACGTTTTGTGTACGAGGGCCTGGACTTCCTGCAAGCGTGGGTGAGCATGGTAGAGCGAGGCAGACTAGCAGTTTTTTTATGACCTGACGTGCTGTTGGAGTGTGAGCAAGTAAAGTTTATGAAGGGATTCATCGAAACCAAGTTAGCTGGACTTGATTATGGGAGGTGGGATGTACAGAGCTGCACATGAAGGGAGGGTTGTTGTATGTTGCAGTTTTGTATAAACCGTCAGTGTTCAGTCCGCCTCTGGTGACATTTGATAAAGTGAATGATGAAAGTGTTTCTTCTTTTTCGGTTCACCTTGCCTTGGTGGAAAAACGGCCCAATGTGTTAATAAAAGTAAATCTATTAAAATCTTGTTTCCATTTCTTAACTTTAACACCAGCTATAGACCCAGAGGGCTCTAACCGAAAATTTAGTTTTTTGGTGTGTGTGAATATATCATATACCACTGCAGTGGCCAACCCCTTCCCACACTTTTCCCATATCTCTCGCAGCCAATCTGGTGGTTGGATTATATTATACTTGCGTAGAGAGAGATGATCTCTTAAATATCTTAAGAATTCATTGTTTTTCTTGTGAACCTGTTAATGGGATTCAGCAGTTTCTTGGTGCTCTCTTCTGTTGCTTTGTGATAGTTGAATTAGACGTAACCTGCCATCTTAGAAGAGTTGAACTGCTTACATGAGGTCCCAGGCATAAACCTAAACTTTAAATTTCATAGACCTTACCTCTTTCACACACACACAAAGTTTTAGATGTACTTTACCTACATTATATCGTTATGCCCAATGTAGCTCTAAACTGATTTCACTGGGCATCTCTTTAATCATATGCCCGGCACTCTGTTTATAGTTATGACTCTAATACACTATTGCATTGCCTGGGCCACTCTCATACTGTATGCCCTGGGCGCTCTTTTTTTCCTTTTGTATGCCTGTTGCACTCATATTGTATCCTTGGGCACTCTCATATTGCATGCCCTGAGCGCTTCATATTGTATGCCCTGGGCACTCATATTTTATGCCCTGGGCATCATTATTGTTTTTTATGCCTTGGGCCACTCATATTGTATGCCCTGGGCACTCATATTGTATGCCCTGGGACTCAATATTGTATGCCCTGGGCACTCTCATATTGTATGCCCTGCGGCACTCTATTGTATGCCTTTGGGCAACTCTCATATTGTATGACTTGGGTTCTCTGCCGCAGTATTTGGAGATAAGCATTTCTCTGCCTATACATAGTTTTATTTGAAAGAATCAAGTATTATTTATTTATTGTAAATACTCTGCATTAAAATTAGATTAATTGTGTTTATGTAAAGTTTCATTTATTCCAGGACGTGATGGTAATTTAATTAAATCATCAAAATTGACATTGTTCAGAGTAACATGTAACTATGGGATATTAAGGGTAAGAAATACGGCAGGAATTGTGTGTATTGTTTTTGTTTTGTTCCCAGGACTGTTTGTGGGAATGACGACCTCAGGTAACCCGAGTCTGTCACGGACTGTCGACTATGTTGCACATACTGTGGCTTTTCACCCACATACTTTTGGTTTCGGGGTCTCTGTGGATATCTTGGGGTATCTGTTCCCAACAAACTGGGTCTCTGTGTTCCACATAGTTGGGTTCTCTGTCCCACATAGTATGGGTTTGGTGTCCTGCTCTTCACACCACAGGTATTTGTTTAACACATTGTGGGCCTTGTTCCACACACTGTGGGGCCTGTTACATAGCTGTCTCTATTTAAATACTCATGGTTTCTGTTTCATACCGACGGGGTTTCTGTTACACACGTTTTGTGTCAATGTTACATTGTAGGTCTCTGCTTCATATACTGCAAGGTCTCTGTTTCCACCTGTGGGTTTTGTTTCAACTCTGCGCATCTTTGTTACACAGTGGGGTCTCTGTTTTCGCACACTTTTGGGTTCAGTTCCTCACACTGTGGGTTCTGTTTCCTTAACGTGAGTCTCAATTAAATAAATATTTTTTAATAAAAATCAAGGAGAGGTGCTGCAAGGTCGTAGGATTCAAACAGCACTTAGAGAAAGTGAATTATTTAAGTCTCGATGCCAGCAGTGTGGAGATCCAGCTCCGGTTCCTCAGCAAAAACCCCTACAACACGCCAGTTCAAGGGAAAAATCAGGACAACGCCACCACTGGAATACTTGTCGCTGCCCTATGCCATGACGAATATCACTTTTCGGTTAGAGGCAAATCTGGATGTCCCATTAAACCTGCACCACGACAGCGCTTGAATGATTATATTATTGCATCGTATACGCGTTTGGTGAAAACTTCTCTCAAAGGTTGACTGTTGAGTGTGTGTGACCCATCAATGCCCTGGACACGTTAACGAGATTTTGTTGAGCATTATGTTATTGTTCTAGTTGATACCCTGAAGCAGTAACTCTTATGGTGGATCCACTGTGAGATCCATAATAAGAGCTTTGGTGATATTTTTATGAAAGGGGTGCCTTAGGAAGATTCAATACGGACTAGGGCTAAAGCTTCAAAACAAAGATATTCTTGAAGTTCTGGTCAAGTTTAGGATGCATATGCCAACTGATGTAACTTTTCCATTTACTATCCGAAAGCCAAGGCGCTCTTAAGATTTTCCACCAATTATTTGAGAGCATATGCGGTAATTAGGTAAGCAGGTAATTAGGGAAAATGCAAGAGTTACTTGGTTATGGTCATACCATCAGAGGGCCACTTGTAAGAATGAAAGAAGTCTTTGGGATAAACTTTGTTAGGTCCATAATCTGACTGCAGCTATCTATAAAAGACAGCATGACATGAAGGGCCAATGGAACTTGTCAATCCTGCAATGATCCTATTTGGTGACACGTGAGCCCCTTATTCAGCAACCAACGCTTGCAGTATGCTGCTCCCTTGGTTTATTGGGTTGGTTAAAAGTTGTAAAGTTAAACAAACAAACTATAAGTGTATGTATAAAGTGTGACAGTAGTAATAAGTGTGACCAGTAACAAGCGTGACAGAAACAAGTGTGCAATAGCAACAACTATGACAGTAACAACTTGTGACAGTAAACAAGTTGACGAAAAAAGTGTGACAGTAGTAACAAGTGTGAGTGTTAACAAGTGTGACAGTATAATAATAAGTGTGTGACAACAGTAACGAGTGTGACAGTAGACAACAAGTGTGACAGTAGAAACAAGTGTGACCAGTAGTAACAAGTGTGACAGATGTAACAGTGTTGATCAGTAGTAACAAGTGTGACACAAAAAAGTGTGATAGTATCAAGTGTGACTTAGTAACCAAGTGTGACAGTAGTAACAATGTGGACTGTAGTAAAACAAGTGGACAGAAAACAGTGTGGCAGAAACAAGTGTGACTGTGTATACAGTGGTGACAGAAACAAGGGTTAACAGCGTAACAAGTGTGACAGCAGTAACAAGTGAGACAGAAACAAGTGTGACAGTTGCATAGCAATAAGTTGTGACCAGTAGTAAAAAGGTGACAGTAACAAGGTGACAGTAGTAACAACAGTGACATTTAAACAAGTGTGACAGTAATAAGTGTGAACCAGTAAAACAAATTTGACTGTTTGAAACAAGTGTGACAGAAGTAACAAGTGTGCCAATAGTAACTAGTGTGACAGAAGAAACAAGTGTGACAGTAGTAGCAAGTGTGCCAATAAAAACTAGTGTGACAGTAGAAACAAGTGTGACAGTAGTAACAAGTGTGACAGTAGCAACAAGTGTTGGCAGCAGTAACAAAGGAGTGCCAATAGAGTAACAAGTGTGACAGTAGAAACAAGTGGGGACAGTAGTAACAAGTGTGACCGAGTGTAGTAACATGTGTGACAGCAGTAACAAGTGTGACAGTAACAAGTGTGACGTAACAAGTGTGACAATAAGAAAACAAGTGTTGACAGTCGTAACAAGTGTGCAATAGTAGTAACTTAGTGTTGACAGTAGAAAACAAGTGTGACAGTAAAGTAGATAACAAGTGTGCCAATATTAACTAGTGAGACAGTAGAAACAAGTGTGGACGGTAGTAAAAGTGTGCCAATAGAACTATGTGTGACAGTAGAACAAGTGGTGACAGAAGTAACAAGTGTGCCAATAGTATCAGTGTGACGTAGAAGAAACAAGAGTGACAGTAGAAACAAGTGTGACAGTAGTAACAAGTTGCCAATAGTAACTAGTGTGACAGTAGAAACAAGTGTGACAGTAGTAACAAGTGTGCCAATAGTAACTAGTGTGACAGTAGAAACAAGTGTGACAGTAGTAACAAGTGTGCCAATAGTAACGAAGTGTGACAGTAGAAACAGGTGTGCAGTACTAACAAGTGTGACAGTAGTAAACAAGTGTGACCAGTAGTAACAAGTGTGACAGTAGTAACTAAGTGTGATCGACGCAGCAACAAGTGTGACAAAATCAAGTGTGACAGTAGTAACAAGTGTGACAGCAGCAACAAGTGTGACAAAATCAAGTGTGACAGTAGTAACAAGTGTGACAGAAAGAAGTGTGACTGAAGTAAAGTGTGATGATGTAACACGTGTGACAGATACAAGTGTGACAGTAGTAACAAGTGTGACAGAAGTAACAAGTGCGACAAAAGTAACAAGTGTGACAGAGGAAACAAGGGTGACAAAGGTAACAGAAGTGTGGACAGATGTAATAAGTGTAAGAGAGGTAACAATTGTGACAGAGGGGTAACAAGTGTGAAAGATGTAAAAGTGTGAATGAGGGTAACAATTGACAGAGGTAACAAGGGTGAACGATGTAATAAGTGTCGACAGAGGTAAGATGCTACAGAGGTAAACAAGTGTGACAGATGTTCAAGGTGATGACTGATGTAACAAGTGGACAGGAAGTAAACAACGTGGACCTTAGTAACAAGGTGTGACTGGAGTAACAAATGTGACTGTAGTAACCAAGTGTGACAGGAACAAGGTGTGAACAGTAGTAATCAAGAGTTACAGCAGTAACAAGTCTGACAGCAGTAAGACAAGTCTGACAGAACAAGTGTGACAGTGCAATAAGTGTGACAGTAGTAACAAGGTGACAGTAACCAAGTGTGACAGTAGAAAAACAAGTGTGACAGAAAGTTAACAAATGTGCAAAGTATCTGTGGACAGTAGGAAACAAGTGTGTCCGTAGTAACAAGTGTGCCAATAGTAACTAGTTGATGACGTAGAGAAAAACAAGTGTTACTGTGTAACAAGTGTGACAGTGTCTAGTAACCACTGTTAGCAGTAGTAACAAGTGTGACAGTAACAGTGTGACAGTAGAAACAAGTGTGACAAGAGGTAACAAGGTGCAATAAGTAAGACTAGCTGTGACAGTAGGAAAACAAGTGTGACAGTAGTAACAAGTGTGACCAATAGTTAACTAGTGTGTGACAGTAGAAACTCAAATGTGACAGTAGTAACAAGTGTGGACAGTAGTAACAGTGTGACAGTGCAAACAAGTTTGGAGCAGTAGTAACAAAGTGTGCCAATAGATAACAAGTTTGACAGTAGAGAAAAAGTGTGACAGTAGTAGTTTATCAAGTGTGGACAGTGTAGCATGTGTGACAGCAGTAGGTAACTAGTGTGAACAGTAACAAGTGTGACAATAGAAAAAAGTGTGACAGTAGTATCAAGTTTGCCAATAGTGAACTAGTGTGACAGTAGAAACAAGATGTTGACACTAGGAACAACGTGTGCAATAGTTTTGTGACAGTAGATAGAACAAGGTGTGACGGTAGTAAACAAGTGTGCCATTAGTAACTAGTGTGACAGTAGAAAACAGTGTCACAGTAGTAAAAAGTTGTGCCCAATAGTAACAAGTGTGACAGTAGAAACAAGTGTGGGACATGCAGTAACAAGTTGTGCCACAGTAACTAGTGTGACAGTAGAACAGTGTGACAGTAGAGTAACAAGTGTGCATTAGTAACTAGTGTGGGTGTAGTAACAGAAACAGGTGTGACAGTAGTAACAAGTGTGCCATAGTAACAAGTGTGACAGAAGATACAAGTGTGACAGTAGTAACAAGACTGTGACAGTAAGTACAAGTGTGACAGTAGGTAACAAATGTGACAGTAGTAACAAGTGTGACAGTAGTAACAAGTGTGACTACAGAAACAAGTGTGACAGAAGAAAACAAGGTGTGACAGAAGTAACACGTGTGACATATACAAGTGTGACAGTAATTAACAATTGGACAGAAGTAACCAAGTGCGACAAATTTAACAAGTGTGACAGAGGTAACAATGGTGACAAAGGTAACAAGTGTGGCAGATGTAATCAGTGTGAGAGAGATAACAAGTGTGACAGAGGTAACAAGTGTGACAGATGTAACAAGTGTGACAGATGTAACAAGTATGACAGAGGTAACAAGTGTGACAGAGGTAACAAGGGTGACAGAAGTAGTAAGTGTGACAGAGGTAACAAGCGCGACAGAGGCAACAAGTGTGACAGATGTAACAAGTATGACAGATGTAGCAAGTGTGACAGTAGTAACAAGTGTGACAGAAACAAGTGTGACAGTAGTAACAAGTGTGACCTTAGTAAGAAGTGTGACAATAGTAACAAATGTGACTGTAGTAACAAGTGTGACAGAAACAAGTGTGGCAGAAACAAGTGTGACAGTAGTAACAAGTGTGACAGAAACAAGTGTAACAGCAGTAACAAGAGTGACAGCAGTAACAAGTGTGACAGCAGTAACAAGTGTGACAGAAACAAGTGTGGACAGTGTAGCAATAAGGGTGACAGTAGTAACAAGTGTGACAGTAACAAGAGTGACAGTAGTAACAACTGTGACAGTAGTAACAAGTGTGACAGTAACAAGTGTGACAGTAACAAGTGTGACAGAAGTAACATGTGTGCCAATAGTAATAGGTGACAGTTAGAAAACAAGCTGTAACAGTAGTAAACAAGTGTGCACAATAGTTACTAGTCGCTGAGAGTGAGAAGAAACAAGTGGTGACAGTCTAAGTAGAAAGTGTTGAAGTAGTAACAAGTGTGACAGTAGCAAACAACTGTGGCAGTAGTAAAAGTGTGTGCAGTAGGAAACAAGTGTGACAGTAGTAAACAAGTGTGTCGTAGTACATGTGTGACAGCAGTAACATGTGTGACAGTTAACAAGTGTGACATAGAAACAAGTGTGACAGTAGTAAGAAGTATGCCAATAGTAACTAGTGTGACAGTTGGTAGAAACAAATTGTGACAGTAGTAAACAAGTGGTGCCAAAATAGTAAACAAAGTTGTGACAGTAGAAACAGTGTTGACAGTAGTAACAAGTGTGCCAATAGTAAACTAGTGTGACAGTAGAAACAACGTGTGACAGTGAGTTCCAAGTGTGCAATAGTAAACTAGTTGTAAACAGTAGAAGCAGTGTGACGTCGTGTAACCAAGTGTGCCAATAGTAACGAGTGTGACAGTAGAAACTCAAGTGTGGACAGTAGTAATAAGTGTGACAGTTAGTAATAAGTGTGACAGTTCAGTAACAAGTGTGACAGTAGTAACAGTGTGACAGAAGTAACCAAACTGTGACAGAGTCGTAAAACAGGGTGTGAACAGATACAGTGTGACAGTAGTAACACGTGTGACAAGAGAGTAACAAGTGCGACAAAATGGTAAACAAGTTGGACAGAGGGTAACAAGGTGACAAAGGTAAGGTAACAAGTGTGACAGATGTAATCAGTGTGAGAGGAGGTGTTAATCAAGTGTGACAGAGGTAACAAAGTGTGACAGAGGTAACAAAGTGTGACAGAGGTAACAAGTGTGACATCGACGTGAGAGTGAAGTGTGACAAGAGGTAAAAGGAGTGACAGAGGTAACAGTGTGACAGCTCGGTAACAAAGAGTGCAGAGGTAACAAGTGTGACGAAGGTAACCAGTGTGTCAGAGAGTCACAAGTGTGGCAGAGGTAACAAGAACTGTGAAGAGGTAACAAGTGTGACAGAGGTACCGAGAGTGACAGAGGTAACAAGACGTTGAGAGAGGTATGACATTGTGACCAGAGGTAACAGAAAATGTGTGTGTGAGTGTGACTGTTTGTGGTGTGTATGTGTGTGGACCGTAATCCTAGTGTGTGTGTGTGTTTCAACTTTGTATAGTGTAATAGTGTAAATACTTTTTAGGACGTATTGAGTGGCGTCGTACCTCTTCCTATTTGTCTCTGGTCGGCAGGGGTCGAGGGCCTTAGTGTCTGGCCCCCGCTCAGTCTCACCGCTCTTTAGCCTTCTTAGGCCTTTCTCTCCCCGCTCATGTGCTTTATCAATACCTCGTGTTAAAAACTGTGTATGGTTCCTGCCTCCACTACGTCATTTTCTAGGCTATCCCGGCCCTTTACAACGCTCTATGACTGCTAGAAAACTTCCTACTTCTGCTCTCTGACTCATTTGTGTCTTCAACTTCCAATTGTGGCCTCTTGTGTTCTGTTGTCCCCTCCCTGGAACATTTCGTGTTGTGTGTGTGTGTGTGTTGTGTGTGTGTGTGTGTTGTGTGTGTGTGTGTGTCGTGTGTGTGGGTGTGTGTGTGTGTGTGTGTGTGTGTGTGGTCGTGTTGTGACTGTGTGTGTGGTGTGTGTGTGTGTGTGTGTGAAAGGGGGGGGGACTGTGTGTGTGTGGTGTGTGTTGTGTGTACATCTGACCCCGACCCGTGTTTTATCATGTATATTAATAAAGGCTCTGTTACGGGTGACACCTGGTTATGTATATTTGTCTTCTGACCAAAGTACGTTTACATCACACGTCTTTAAGACCACAAGTGACATCACACGTCTTTTAAGACCACAAGTCACACCGTCTTTTCTTGTATATTATAAACTGTAATTTCAACATTATAGTTATCCAATACATTAACTAAGATTAAATTTAAAATTTTTTTCTCTGACTACTTACATCTAATCATGATAACTTTTTTCCACTAATCAACGATGATAAATGACCACCCAGTGCGGGACTCCACGCATTTCGAATCCAACTTCGGTCAGGGAAGTAGATTGGGACACCGCGAAGACTCCCCCGCACCCACACTCAACCCCCACGACTATACTTTTTATAAGTGTTCTTAAGTTTATAGATTTCGTGTTTACACATGTACTCGGATTTCCTCCCTTTCTGAGGTGACTCTTTCTTTGTTTTATCCATATTTTCTTTTCCATCGCTTCACCATCATTCTAACACACAGGCTTATTCCAAACAGGACTCAATGATTTCTTCTCCCACTATAGGAAAAAACCTTGCCAATAAAAATCCCAAGCTAGATACCCCACCCATGACTACCGTCACTGGCATAACCCAAAACCACACTGTTCCTAGCTCCGACTACAAAACTGAAGTCTCCTTATTATCAACAAACTAAAAAAACAAGAAGGAGATTAAGTTCCTTACCACCATGTAATATACAAAAAAGTGTCACTGGTGCTATCACAATCCATTGCAAACAACTCTTTCCAACAAATCCATTGAATCCTTACCTTTCCTCAGTTCTCAAAATAGCAAGGGTCACCCGATCCATAAAGGAGGAAGACCACACAGACTTGAATAAACTATTAGGCCAATATTCCAACTTACACCTCTCTCTAAAATCTTTGAAAAAATTAATCATAAGAGTATCATTCTACCTCATCTCCCACACATACTCAACCCCTATCAATTTGGGTTCAGACCTAAAAAAATTCTAGATGATGCTTTTATCCTCATGCTAGAACATATTTGTATACAGCAATAGAGAAAAAGGAAGCCCCACTGGGGATCTTCATTGACTTACGTAAAAGCTTTCGATTACAGTTGACCACGACTTGCTCCACATAAAATTGTCCACACTATGGTATAAGAGGGCACTCCTCAACTCCTAAAGTAATTCCTCAGCATAACAGAAGCCAATATGTGTACACAAATGGGGCAAACTTCCGCACAGCCAATTACAGTTGTGTCCCACAGGAAATGTCCTAAGCCTCTTCTCTTTCTCATATACATAAATGACCTACCAAATGCATCGCAACACTCCAAACCCACACTATTTGCAGATGGCTCTAACTACGTCTACTCTCACCCGAGCCTAGTCATGCTAGCAAGTACTGTTAAATACCGAATTAAAGAATATCTCAAACTGTGATGAGGACCAACAAACTTACTCTAAACATTGTTCCACACACACACGGGGTCTCTGTTCCACATCACACTGTGGGTTCTGTTCCCACACACGGGGGGTCTCTGTTCCACACACATGTGGTTCCTTTTACACACACTGGGGTTTTTCCCCATTCACTGGGGGTTTGTTCCCACACTGTGGTTCCCTGTACCCACACTGGGGTTTTCCCTTACCCCATTTGGGGTTCCCTGTTCCACACATCTGGGCCTCTGTTCCATACACTGTGGGTCTTTTTTTCACATCCCATATGTATCTTTTTTTGTATTTTATCTTTAAAACAGTTAAAAAGGTCATAGTTGTTTCTCGAAACTCTTGTTTTGTGCATGGAACTGGAATCCCAAATGCTTTCTATGTATTTAGAAAGCTATTTTTTGGTTTTTTACAGTGTAAAAAGAACTTTGAGGGGGAAAGGGCAATTTTGCCCTTTTTTGATACCTCGAGAACGGGCTGAGATACGTCGAACTACCTCCCTTTGCCTAATTTTATTGCTCTTTGATAGTCGGGATTTCCCCAACCTGGGGGTACATGTACTCCGAGGTCAAAAACCTCAGAGTATAACCTTTGTGTACACTGCGTACGTGTGCAATGAAACACGTAAAGCAGTGTACACTAACGTAATGTAGAATATAAGCAAACAGAACCCTTGTTACAAATCACTGATAAAGAAAGCAAAAACTAGATAAGCTCTCTTTCCTTTTTCCCGGGTACAAGTTGATGTATGAGAACTTCAAAATTTAAATACCTCGTAAAAATCATACAGAAGCTTTTTGAATGTGTTCTAGTCTAATTAGAGACATACGGGGGTAGCCGACAGCTCTCTGCTTTAATTTTTCCACAAGCTTAGTCGGGGGGGGTTGGGGTGTCATTTGTGAGCAAAGTTCACGCGAAAAAATTTTTCAGATAAGAGGATCAATTTGTAAATTAGTTTCTTACTTCTTACAATTATTTTCCCATTTACGTATTTCATCTACAGCATCAACAAAAAATATTTCCCATCACCTCTCGAACCCCACACACACAACACAAACACCACCCCACACACACCAACACACCAACACACACACACACACCCCCCACCCACACAAAACACACAACAGGGTCAGTCCTGGGAAAGTGCTATTTTTGGTTATATGTGAATGCGTAAGGAAGGGAAGATCAGAAGTGTCCCGTTTGCGATGATTGAAATTAAATGGAAAAAAAAATTTGGGATGGGATCGGGCAGGAAAAGAGACGGGGACGGGCTGGAAGCTTGGCCCAGAACTGATTCCTCTTCCCCAAACCAAATGCGGCATGAGTTGGGGGAAAAGGGCAAAGAAGCCGCAGACAAGATGGGTAGGGGGCCAAAAGATTTCAATCCTCACTCAAAGAAAAGGATTTTGGGGTGATTTTAAAACACCAAGCATATTTTCTGAGGCACACATAACCAGAAAACTGCTAAAAATATATGGGACCCGGGAAAACTAGAATAGATTTCCCAATACCTATAGGTAATCTTTCAAGACTCTATCCCGTTTTACTCGGGCCCCTACGGGAGTATGCAAGCCAATTTGGAACCCCGCCTGACAAGCAGGCAAAAAATTTAGAGAAAATGAAAAAGGTTTCAAAGGCTATTCAGACAAAGGGGAATGTCCTACGAAAAAAGTTAAGGAAATTGGGCCCTGACGCACTGAGGACAGAAGGGTTGGGGAAAAAGACATGATAACGTTCAAAATACTGTGAGGAATTTGAAAAAAGTGGACAGAATAGGGTGTTCCAGAGATTGGACACAAAAACGGGGGATCAAAATTTGGAATTGAAGACTCGAGAGAAAAGGGATGTGGGGAAGTTTTCTTAGCCCAAAAGGGGCAAGTCGGAAAGTGAATCCCGAGGCTTAAAAAAGTTCAGGAGCGGGGGGAAAGGGAGGGACCCAAGTAGCGACACCACACACACACCCCCCCAACACACACACACACACACACACCACACACACACCAACACACACCACACACACTTAGATACATTAGGAAGATGAATGAGTGTACTTCAAAACCTTACACGCAAATGCTGGGTGATGCTGGCTGAGAGAGCTATTCACGAGGAGCGGAAGAATCCGATTGATGATTCTGCAAGTGACGAAATTTAAAAGAATTTATGGGGCTTAGTGTGAGACGCAAAAACGGGTTTCTGACCCCGCTTTTCAAGCACTACTGTTTTTCCCCTCAACATGGTTTTGTGAGTTGATTTTGTGTTGCGGGGGTTTAAGTAACACAGATCAAATCTCAACGCCCTGAATTTATACTCGTGCAGTTGCTAAAGTTTCCTCCGTTTTATTGAATTGTTGCCAAAAAAAAAAACAGGTTCATTCATTCATTAGTTTTCGTTTTTTAGTTTTAGTATATTATTCTAACAATTTTTGTCTACTTTTACTCTTTAGTCATGTTACTTTTTAAAACAGATTATATGGAACAGATATATATATTTTATAATACACTGAGTTCAAGTTTTGATGTTATCAATAGTATAAATTTTTTCCATAAAAATTTAAAAAAATAATAAAAATATGTATAATTTTGAAATTTTTTTGATTCCTAAATTTTAAAAGGGTAATGGGAACATTTTCAAAATCCCCCAAGGGGTAAAAGCTAAAAAGTCTACTAAGGTTGGAAACCCCTTTGAAGATTGCAGCTTGGGTTGTGAAACATTCTGAAATTAAAATATCTTACGGCCTGTAAATTTTCTGCTGTCGGGTTAAACGGCGTAATAATGAAGACGGATGTTAAAGAGATAGCGTGTAAAACACTACGGGAAGTGCGGATGTTAAGAGATGCTTGTAATAACACTAGGGAAGCAATTTGGTTTTTCTCCATCACGTTGATGGTTATCAGTCCCGTCGTGTCAAATTTATAAATTGGTTTAAATATTTAGAAAATCAAAGGGTTGTAATTTTTGAGAATCTTCTTTGGAAACTTTTCCCCACCTGTGGTTTTCTTCATCTAATACAGGAAACCCCCAGACAAAGGGGGGACTGATTACTCCACTTCTCAGCTTCCATCGTTCTTCCTGTATTGGATGAAAAACCACTGGCTGACAAACTTTTCCCAGAATTAAAAATCCAAAATATTGCAAAAGTGCCTAATTAATCAAATTCGGGAAATTTTGCTAAGCCTGGGTGTGTTAAAACCTATTGGGAATAATTTTGCGCCATTTATTTTTTACTTTTATTTTTATTGTCCTATTTTGAAATTTTACAATGAAATTTTTTCTTTCCCGGTTTTTTAAAAAATGGGAAAACCTTACTAAGTAGCCAAGAATAAAAGCTGTATATCTTTTCCCCATCTTCTAAATTAATAAACACTTATCTCAAAATTTTCATCAGAAATAATCTATTTTTTTTTTAAGTATAAATGTGGCAGGGAGGTTGCTGGCAAGCGAATAAAATTCGCCTCGTTGAAACTTAATGTGAGGGAGACAAAGAAATTTGCAATTGGCGGGTTTTAATTAGGAAATTCGTCGGAAAACGGGCAATGTTTCCCGCCCCCGGACTCCTGGCATATTTCACATTGAATTGACTGACAAGAACTTGTGTAGAAAAGTGTGTGTGGGGTTTTCCAAGTCAGTGCTATCCAGCCACAGAGCGAGTGGGGTGTTTTTTTGGGTGTTTGCAAAGGCCCCAAATACTTATTATTACGTTTTTTGGGCATCCTGAGAACCCTTTTTAGCGCGGGGTTATTCGTAATTAGGGGAAAAATAATTTGCAGTGGTTTTAAAAAATTTTTATAATCATAAGTAAGCTCTGCCCCACAAGGTCACCGTTTAAATATAATTTTCCTTTTTTAAAAAATTTGCTTGTTAGCCCAAGTATGAATATAGTATTTTATATGTTAATTTTGTCCCCCCCAAAATGGATTTAGATTTTTTCAAAAACCCCCGAAAAATTATACAGTAAAATATTTTTCTTTTTTTTTAAATTTTTTTTAAAAAAAATTAATGAACAAAAAAAAATTAAGAAAAGTAAGCTTAAATGTTTTTGTTGCATATTTCGAAAATTTTAAAACGGTTTAAAGCATTTTTAGTAAATTTCTTAAATTTTAACTCTGATAAATTCAGTGCTCTGTATTGTAATAAAAAATTTTTGCTTGCAAATGTACAAATATTTTGCTTATTACTAAATTTAAAATTTTACTCCTTATGTTTATGTTACTAATACAGTAATATGCTTGTGTTCTGCTGCTGCACATAAATGACTTATGAAAAAAATTTGTATTCGTCCCTTGCTACGTGTCGAACATTATTTTTGTCCAATTTAAAATTTAAAAGGAACATGTTTTGAAATATAAAAAGTTAATTACCGCGGTGACGGTTTACCTTTACTATTCTGATGTCGTTCCAGGACGTTTAAAATTTAAAATTTTTTTTCAAAGGGAGTGCATCAGCAAATAAAGAGATTTAAAGGAAGGTGCTCGAAAAAATTTTTTTTTTTTTTATTTTTGGTTAAATTTTAAATTTAAAATTTTTTTACGATTAAAAAGCGCATTTTAACCCTATAACTATAATGACTTTTTCCCTTTAAAAAGATAGGAAAAGAATAAATAGTGCCCTATTCGTAGGCAAAAAACTCTCCCTTTTCTAAAAGGGGAAGTTACAATGATCAGTTGACATCAGATAAAAGATAAGGGGAAATGTAATAGATTGCATAATAAAAAAATTTTGAAGTTCATTTTTTTTTTAAAGGGAAATTTTTTTGGGGGAAAAAAAAATAAATGAAAAAAAACGGAAAAAAATAGGGCAACCCCTTTACATTTGGGGAAACTTCATTACTCAAAAACGTGTGCAAAAAACATGACCTGCTATAAATATTTTCGGGAAAAAAGGGAAAAAAAAATATGTCAGTAATTATGCCGAGTTAACATAAAATTCGTTTTTGAAAAAAACCTAGGGGTCAGGCCGCCACATTTCACTATGTTACACACCTCAACACATGTTGCCCAGCCCACAGGTGATGGTATTTATCACTCATGCTTTTAATGAAGTCCTAGAAAATTTGGCAGGTAGTGTTTTTTTGAATGAAAATCATAAAAATCCAATTTTTGGGAGGAAAAAAAAAAAGAATTTTCCATCGGGTAGTAACCCTGTTTGCATGGTCCTTTTTCTTATGTTCTTATGTTTTTTTGATGAAAAAAAGGAAAAAAAAATTTTTAAAAAGATACTTAAAAAATATGTAGAAAAAAAGCAAATTACATCAAATGTTGCCCAGAGTTTGCACTATTTTTCAGTAAGAAAACATTTTTTTTTCCAAAATTTTTTCAATTTTCCTTTTTCATTACCTTAAAAACATTGCTCCCCTCCTAAAGGTTTTAAACTATAATGGAGACAGAAAGGGTAAGACAAAAAAACTACTGATAAAAAGATGGGCAAGAAGAATATAGGAAATAAATTTTTAAGGGTATGGGTAGATTTAAAAAGGTAGTGATAGGTGTTCGGCAGAAGTGTGTATTTTAGAGGAAAAAGGGTACAGGGGGAAAAAGAAGACATTAGGGGGAAATTTGAGGTTAAAGAGAGTAGTAAGAGAAGTTACCTATGAAGGTTTTTAAAAAGTAGAAGTGATACAAGGGGGAGGAATACATGTATATGGGAGTGGTAAGGAAGTAAGAGAAAGCATATAACAGAGTGAGTGAGATATATCACAATTTTGCTGAGAAAAAAAAAAGTTTTGGACCCAGATTAATAAGTTAAAAAGCCTAGGGAACGAATGGATTTGACATTTAAAAAATAGGAGGGGAGAATTTTTAGTGTAGGTTGGAAGTACCCGGGAAGATGGAAAGAATATTTTCGGGAATATTAAATGTGATGACAATGGGAAGGTGTGATTTCTTGCACTGGGCAGGGGCATAACCTTGTAGCAGTGATTAGAGCCACTTGTGAGTTTTGGGGGGTGCGTGGGGCAGGGGAAACAAAGGGGAAAAGCAGTGGGAATGATGAATAAAGCCCCGGAATGATAAAAGCAGGAAGGGATATGTTTTGGAATGGTTGGTGCTTTAAATTTTAATAAATGATGGAAGAAGGAAGGGACATCGGGGGGCAGAAAATTCCTTTTTTAAAGGGAAAAGGGGACAAAAAGATTGGAAAAATTAAACAGGAATAACCTGTTGAATATGTTTTTTTAGTGTAGGAAAGTTTTTATTGAAAGTTTAAAAAAGCAAGACGGAGAGCAGGATCGTAAATGAACAAGGAGACATTGGGAAGGGAGGGGACGTTAGACAATGTTTACAGGAAGCATTGGTGAACAGTTTTAGATAAATTAAAGGGGTTTTCATTGCATTTATTTTTTTGGGAAAAAAGGCATATGACGAGTGGATAGGGAAGCAATTGGCAGATGTTGCAAATGAATGAATAGGTGGAGGTTACTGAAAGGGGGTAAAGAGTTTTACAAGGTAGTGGGGCTCAGGTTAGAGTATTAGGGAGGGTAAATTTTTCCCCCCAGAAAAAAGAGGCCTTAGACAGAGATGCGAGGTGTATCATGGTTTTAATATTTTAAGGGGGCTGTATGAGAAGGAATGCTCGGGTGTTTGGCAAGATTTTGTGGGGTTAAAAGATAAAAAATCTAAACAAAGTGGGGTTGTCAGATTTGCTCTTTGCTATGCCTGTGAAAATCGGAGTTTCTGAAAAAATTTAAACCAAGGTTTGTGAACGAATTTGGATGGATATGTAAAAAAAGGGAAATTAAAAGGAATGTAAAAAACGCAAGGAACGAGAATGACAAAAAAAATAGGTCATAAAGATAGGTTTGGGGGGGGATTGTAGGGAGGGAGTATGGAGAAGTGAATGTATCAGAATTTGGGAGTGGACTTGTCAGCAGGGGTTATAAAAGACGGGTGAACATACAACTGATGGGGGGTATTAGAGGGTGGAGCATAAAAAAGTTGTGGGACATAAAACGGAAAGAGTGAATGTATGATGGGGCCCCAACGCTTTATTAGGTGTAAAAACATGGGGGGTTTAAATGTTGCAACAAGGAGAAAGCTGGAGGCGTGGAGAGTCGTGTCGGGGGGGCAATTTTGTGGTGTAAATATAATGCAACTTGGAGATTAGAAGATGCGGGTTGTCTATAAGTATTATCTTAGTTCAAGGAAGGGTTTAAAGGTGGTTCGGATATTACAGAGAATTAAAAAAGTAAATTGTTTTTAGGGGCAATAAATGCGTTAGAAGGAAGGGGGGGTTTGAGGTCGCCCTATAAAAGGTTAAAGGGGGGGAGAAAAAAACGTTTTGTGTACGGGGGGCTTGGACTTCCAGCAAGCGCGGGTGGCATGTTAAGAGCGGTGCAGCTAGCAGTTTTTATGCCCCTGACGTGCTTTTGGATGTGAGAAAGAAAAGTTTTAAAGGGATTCATCGAAACCTTTTAGCTGGACTTGAAACCTGGGGGGGGAAAGTACGTCCTGCATATAAAGGGAGGGTTTTTGATATGTTGCATTTTTAAACCGTAGTGTCATTCGCCTCTGGCGGGGACGTGATAGAATGAATGTAAAATGTTTTTTCTTTTTCGGTTCACCTTCCTTGGTGGGAAAGGGCCCAAATGTGTTAAAAAAAAGTAAAATAAAAATGGGTTTTTTCCCCTTTTCTTAACTTTAATCCGTTAGACCCAAGGGCTCTAACCAAAAATTAATTTTTGGTTGTGTGATATATCATTACACTGAGTGGCAACCCCTTCCCCCCCTTTTCCCCCTACTCTTCACCAATCTGGGGGTTGGATTAAAAATTTATACTTGCGTAGAGAAGAGATGATCTCCTTAAATATTTTAAAAATTTTATTGTTTTTCTTGTGAACTGTTTGGATACGCAGTTTCTTGGTGCCCCTCTTTTTTGCTGTGATAGTTGAATTTGGGACGTAACCTGTCATCTTAGAAGCAGTTGAACTGCTTTACATGAAGGTCCAGGCATAACTAACTTAAATTTCTGGGGGCCTTACCTCTTTCCACACACACAAAGTTTTAGATGACTTTAACTACATTATTTTTATGCCCCCGTAGCCCCTAAATGATTTCACTGGGACTCTCTTTACATATGCCCCGGCCACTCTTTTACGTTGTCTCGAATACACATGATGCCCTGGGCACTCTCATACTGTATCCCTGGGCGCTTATATTGTATGCCCTGTGCCCTCATTTGTATGCCTTGGGCATCTATATTGCATGCCTGGCGCTCTCTTTGTATGCCCCGGGGCCTATATTGTATGCCCTGGGGCCCCTTTTGTATGCCTTGGGGGACTATTTTATGCCCCTGGGCACTCTATTGTATTCCCCGGGCATCATATTGTATGCCCCCGGGGACTCTTATTGTATGCCCTGGGCACTTTTGTATTCCTTGGGCACCTCAAAGTAGACGGGTACTCTGTCGCATATTTGGGTAAGCATTTCTTGCCTTATACATAGTTATATTTGAAATAATCCATGTAATTTTATTTTTTTGAAATATCTGCATACCCCATTGTTAAATTGTGTTTTATTAAAGTTTCATTTATTCCCGGGGTGATGGTAATTTAAATTTAAACCCCTCAAAATTGAATTTTTTCAGAGTAACTCTAAACTATGGGGTTTCAAGGGTAAGAAATTGGCAGGAATTGGTGTATTGTTTTGTTTTGATCCCAGACGTTGCGGGGGAAGACAGACCTAGGAACCAGACACTGAGTCTGTCACAGACTGTCGACTATGTTGCACATGCTGTGGCTTTTCACCCACATACTTTTTGGGTTTTGGGGGGCTTGTGGATTCTTGTTGATATCTTTCCACACACTGGGGCTCGCCCATTGTGGGTCTCTGTCCCACATGTATGGGGGGGCGCCCCTTCACACCACAGGGATTTGTTTAACCAATGTGGGGACTGTTCCACAACTGTGGGGCCCGTTAATACTGGTTTTATTAAATACTCTATGGATTTCTTTTCTACACGACGGGGCTTCTGTTACACACGTTTTGGTCACTTTACATTGTGTCTCTCTTCATATCTGCAGGTCTCTGGGTTTTACACTGTGGGTTTTCTGTTTTTAAAATCTGCGCATCTCTGTTAACAGTGGGGTCTCTGTTTCGCACACTGTGGGTTCGTTCCTCACACGGGGTTTTGTTTCCCAAACCCTGAGTCTCAAATTTAAAAAAAAATTTATAATTAAAATCAAGGAGATGTGCTGAGTCTAGGATTCAAACAGCCTTGAGAAAATGAAGTATTTAAATTTTGATCCCGCAGGGGGAGACAGCTCCCGGTTCCCCAGCAAACCCCCACAACAACGCCAGTTTCAAGGGAAAAAATCAAAACAACGCCCCCAGATTACTTGTCGCTGCCCTTTCCCTGACGGTTTTCACTTTTCAGGTTTTGAGGCAAATCTGGATGTCCCATTAAAACCCGCACCACGTACAGCGCTGAATGATTATATTATTCATCGTATACCGAGTTTGGTGAACTTCTCTCGGTTGACTGTTGAGTGTGTGGGGGCCATCAAGCCTTGGACACTTAGCGAGATTTTGTTGGCATTATGTATTGTTCTAGTTGAACCCCCGAAAAAGTACTCTTTTGGTGGATCACTGTAGATCCCTAAAAAAAGCTAGGGGGGATTTTTTATGAAAGGGGTGCTTGAAAAATTCAATACGACTAGGGCTAAAGCTTCAAAAAAAAGATATTCTTGAAGTTCTGGTCAAATTTAGGGTGATATGCCCAAATGATGTAACTTTTTCCCTTTATTCCCAAAGCCAAGGCGCTCTTTAAAATTTTCCCCCCCTTTTTGTTTAGAGCATATGCGGTAATTAGGAAGCAGGTAATAGGGGAAAATGCAAGAGTTACTTGGTTTGGTCTACCATCAGAGGGCCCCTTGTAAGAATGAAAGAAGTCTTTGGGATAAAATTTGTTAGGTCCATTTAAACTGACGCAGCATCTATAAAAAAACACAGAAGGGCCAATGTAACAGTCATCCCGCAATATCCTATTTGGTTGAAACTGGCCTTATCCAGCAACCAGCGCATTTCAGTATGCTGCTCCCCTTTGGTTTATGGGATGGGAAAAGATCAAGTAAAATTAACCCCAAAAAAATAAGTGTATTAAAGTGTGACAGTAAAAAAAATGTGACGTAACAAGGTGACAGAAACAAGTTACAGCAAAACTGTGACTAACAACTGTGCAGTAACAAGTGGACAGAAACAAGGTGACAGCAACAACTGGACAGTAACAACTGTGACAGTAACAAGTGTTTACAGAAACAAATGTGCAGTAGTAACAAGGGTTTTAGAGTAAAAAGGTGACAGTAATAATAAGTGTGACAACATAACAATTTTGACGTAGAAACAATTGACGTAAAAACAAGTGTGACGTATAACAAATGTGACAGTAGTAAACAAGTGTGGGAGAAACAAGTGTGACAGTAGTAACAAGTGTGACGTGTAAATGTGACAGTAGTAACAAGTGTGACACAAAAAAATGTGATAGTAACAATGGGCCCTTTGTAACAATGTGACAGTAGTAACAAAATTTCTGTAGTAACAAATGTGACAGAAACAAAATGTGGCAGAAAAAAGTGTGACAGTAGTAAAGTGTGACAGAAACAAGGGTAACAGCAGTAAAAGAGTGACAGCATAACAAGTGTGACAGCAGTAACAATGAGACAGAACAAGTGGACGAGCAATAAGTGTGCGGGTAACAAGTGTGACGTAACAAGTTTTACTTTGTAACAACAGTGACTTTAAAAAGTGGACATAACAATGTACAGTAACAAAGGACGTAGAAACAAGTGTGACAGAAGTAAAAGTGTGCCCAAAAGAACAGTGTGACGAAGAAAAATGTGAAGTAGTAGCAATGTGCCCAAAAGTAACTAGTGTGACTTAGAAAAAAGTGTGACAGTAGTAACAAGTTGCAGAGCAACAAGGTGGCAGGTAACAAGATGCCAATAGTAAAAAAGTGTGACAGTAAACAAATTGACAGTAGTAACAAGGTGACAGTAGTAAAATGTTGACAGCGTAAAAAAGGGACAGTAACAAAATTTCAGTAAAAAAGTGTGCAAAAGAAACAAGTGTGCGTAGTAAAAAAATGTGCCCAAAAGTAACTAGTGGACGTAAAAACAAGTGTGACAGTATAAAGTGTGCCGATTTAACTAGTGAACAGTAAAACAAGTGTGCGGAGTAAAAGTGTGCCAATAAAAAAATGTGTGCACTAGAAACAATGGACAGAAGTAACAGGGGGGCCAATAGTACAATGTGACAGTAAAGCAATGTGACGTAGTAACAAGTTGCCAAAAGTAAAATATGGACAGTAGAAAAAAGTGTGACAGTATAAAGTGTGCCAATAAACTGTGTTTACAGTAGAAAAAAGTGTGACAGAGTAAAAAAAGTGTGCCAATAGTAAAAGGTGACAGTTTGAAACAAGTGGACGTATAAAAAAGTGGACGTAGTAACAATGTGAAGTATAAAAAGTGTGAAGTAGTAAAAAAATTGACAGCACAACAAGTGTACAAAATCAAATGTGACAGTAGTAAAAAAGTTTGACAGAAAGAAGTGTGAAGAAGTAAAAAGTGTGACGAAGTCACGTTGACGATACAAGGTAAGTATAACAAGTGTGACAGAATAACAGTGCGACAAATTTAAACAAGTGTAAAAGAGGAAACAAGGGTGACAAAGGTAACAAGTGTGACAGATTTTAAAATTTGAGAAGGGAACAATGTGCAGAGGTTTCAAGTGTGAAGTTTTAACAAGTGTGCAGAGGTAACAAGTTGACAGAGTAACAAGGGTGACAGATTTTAATAAGTGTGAAGAGGTAGATTGCGCGGGTAAAAAAACAAGTGGGACAATGTAACAAGTGTGACAGATGTAAAAGTGTGACGTAGTAACAAGTTGACGAAACAAGTGTACAGTGTAACAAGGTGCCTTAGTAACAAGTGTGCATATAACAAATGTGACTGTAGAACAAGTGGACAGAAAAAGTGTAAAAGTGTAACAAGAGTTACAGCAGTAAAAGTTTACGATAAAAAAGTGTGACAGAAACAAGTGTGACGTAGCAATAAGTGGACAGTAGTAACAAGTGTGACAGTAAAAAAGTGTGAACATAGAAACAAGTGTGAAGAAGTAAAAAAGTGTGCCAATAGAACTAGTGTGACGTAGAAAAAGTGTGACGTGTAACAAGTGGACAGTATAACAATGTTACAGTAGAACAATGTGACAGAAACAATGGGACGTAGAAAAAAGTGTGACAGAAATACAAGTGTGCCCCCAATTTTAAATAGTGTGACAGTAAAACAAATGTACAGTGTAACAATGTGCCATAGTAATATGTACATAGAAAAAAAATGTACAGTATTTAAAAAAGTGACTAGTAACAAGTGTGACAGTAGAACAAGAGTGGGTATAACAAGTTTTCCAATAGTAAAAAGTGGGACAGTAGAAACAAGTTGACGAGTACAAGTGTGCAGTTAAATGTGTACAGCATAACAAGTGTGACAGTAACAAAGTTGCAATGAAACAGGTGACAGTAAGTAACAAGTTTGCCCAAAAGTAACTATGGCAGTAAAACAATGTGACCTGTAACAATGTCCAAAAAGTGTGACAGAGAAAAAGTGGACGGTAGTAACAAGTGTCCAATAGAACTATGTGACAGTAAACAAAATGTCACAGTATAAAAAGTGTGCCATAGTAACAAGTGTGACAGTAGAAAAAAGTTGACGCATAAAAAAGTGTGCCAACAGTAACTAGTGTGACAGTAGAAAAAGTGGACAGTAGTAACAGTGTCCAAAAGAAATAGTGTGACAGTAGAAACGGTGGACAGTATAACAAGTGTGCCAATAGTAAAAAAGGTTTACAGAAGAAACAATGTGACAGTAGTAAACAATGGACAGTGTAACAAAATGTGACAGGTAACAAGGTGACAAAAGAAACAAATTACGAAGAAACAAGTGTGACAGAAGTTACCGTGTGACAGAACAAATTTTGACAGTATTAACATGTGTGACAGAAATAAAAGTGGACAAAAGAAAAAAGTTTGACAGAGGTAACAAGGTGACAAAAGGGAAAAAGGGGTGACAGATGTAATCAGTTTAGAGAGAAACAGGTGTGACAGAGGTAACAATGGACAGATGTAACAATGGAAAATGTAACAAGTTTTGACGAGGTAACAATGTGACAGAGGTAACAAGGGTGACAGAAGTAATAAGTGTGACAGAGGTAACAAGCGCGAGAGGGCAACAAGTGTGACAGATTAACAAGTGTGCAGATGTAGAAATGTGACAGATGTACAAGTGTGACCGTAGTAACAGGTTTGACAGAAAAAGTGTGACAGTGTAAAAGTGGACCTTGTAACAAGTGTGACAAAAGTAACAAATGTGACTGAGTAGCAAGTGTGACAGAAACAATGGACGAAAACAAGTGTGACAGTAGTAACAAGTGTACGAAACAAGGTAACGCATAACAAAAGTGACAGCGTAAAAGTGTCACAGCAGTAACAAGTTGGACAGAAACAATTGACAGTACAATAAGTGTGACAGAGTAAAAAAGTGGACAGTAACAAGAGTGACAGTGTAACAACTTTTACAGTAGTAACAAGTTGACAGTAACAAGTGTGGGCAGTAACAAGTGTGACAGAAAAACAAGGTCCAATAGTAAAAGTGTGACAGTAGAAACAAATGTAACAGTAGTAACAAGTGTGCCAATAGAACTAGTGTGAGAGTAGAAACAAGTGTGACGTAGTAACAAGTGTGACAGAGAACAAGGGGACAGTAGCAACAACTGGGCAGTAGTAAAAGGTGCAGTAGAAAACAATGTGACAGTAGTAACAAGTGTGACAGTGTAACTGTGTACAGCAGAACAGTGTGCAGTAACAAGTGTGACAATAGAAAAAAATGTGACGTATAAAGTAGCCCAAAAGTAACTAGTGTGCAGTAGAAACAAATGTGCAGTAGTAACAAGTGTGCCAAGTAACAGTGTGACAGTAGAAAAAAGTGGACGAGTAACAATGTGCCAAAGTAGTAGTTGACGTAGAAACAAGTGTGACGTGTACCAAATGTGCCAATGTAACAGTGTAACAGTAGAAACAATGTGACAGTAGTAACAAATTCCCAAAATAAAAAGTGTACAGTTTAAAAAAAGTTGACAGTAGTAATAAATGTGACAGTAGTAATAAGGCGACGTAGTAAAAAAGTGGACAGTAGTTCAAGGGGGCAGAAGTAACAAGTGTAAGAAGTAACCGTGTGACAGATCAATGTGACAGTAGTAAAAAGGTGACCCCGAAGTAACAAGTGGGCAAATGTAACAAGGTGCAGAGGTAAAAAGGGGGACAAAGGGAAAAAGTTTTGACGATGTAAACGTGTGAGGAGGTAACAAGTGTTGACAGAGGTAACAAGTGTGACGAGGTTTAAAAAGTGTGAGAGGGTAACAAAGGTACAAGGTAAAAAGTGTGACAGAGGTAACAAGAGTTTACAAGGTAAAAAAAGGTGACAGAGGTAACAAGAGTGACAGAGGGTAAAAAAGTGTGACAGAGGTAACAAATGTGACAGAGGTCACAATTTTGGGGGTAACAAGTGGGACGAGTAACAAGAGTGACGAGGTAACAAAGTGCAGAGGTAACAAAGTGAGAGAGGGAAAATGTGTGACAGAAAGGGAACAAAAGTGTTTTGTGAGTGGCTGTTTGTGTTGGGGTATGTGTGTGTGTGTGTGTGTGTGTGTGTGTGTGTGTGTGTGTTGTGTGTGTGTGGGTTTTGTGGTGTGTTGTGTGTGTGTGTGTGTGTGTGTGACTGTTGTGTGTGTTTTTGGGGGTGTGTGTTGGGGTGTGGACTGTTGGTGTGTGTGTGTGTGTGTGTGTGGGGATGTGTGTTGGGGTGTGTGTGTACTGGTTTTACAGGTATAATAATAAACTCGTTACGGGGACACCTGTCTAGTATTATTGTTTTCTGACCAAAGTACCGTTACCACCGTCTTTAAGACCACAAGTGACATACGGTCTTTTAAAACCACAGGGCACACCGCTTTTTGTAATTATAATGAATTCAACCTTATGTTACAAAACATTAACTAAGATTTAAAATTTAAATTTTTAAACCCACTAAATCCCATATAACTTTTCCAAACCTATAAAACACCCAAGTGCGTTATACTTTATATATGTTCTTAATTATATATTTCTGTGTTTACACATGAACTCGGATTTCCTTTCCCTTTCTGATTGACTTCTTCTTTTTACCATATTTTTTTTCCCCTCGCTAACCAATCATTCTAACACACAGGCTTATTCCAAACAGACTCAATGATTTCTTCTCCACTATAGGAAAAAACCTTGCCAATAAAATCCCAAGCTCAGATACCCCACCAAATGACTACCTCACTGGCAACTACCCGAACACACTGTTCCTAGCTCCGACTAACAAAACTGAAGTCTCCCTTATTATCAACAAACTAAAAAACAAGACAGGAGATTTAAATACCTTACCACCCATTACATACAAAAAAGTGTCACTGGTGCTATCACCAATCATTGCAACACTCTTTAACAAATCCTTTGAATCCTCTACCTTTCCTACAGTTCTCAAAATAGCAAGGGGTCACCCCGATCCATAAAGGAGGAGACCACACAGACTTGAATAACTATAGGCCAATATCCATCTTACACCCTCTCTCTAAAATCTTTGAAAAATTAATCCATAAGCGTATCTATTCCTACCTCATCTCCCACAACATACTCAACCCCTATCAATTTGGGTTCAGACCTAAAAAAATACTAATGATGCTATTATCCACATGCTAGAACATATTTATACAGCAATAGAGAAAAAAGAAGCCCCACTGGGGATCTTCATTGACTTACGTAAAGCTTTCGATACAGTTGACCATGACTTGCTCCACATAAAATTGTCACACTATGGTATAAGAGGGCACTCCCTCAACTACCTAAAGTCATACCTCAGCAACAGAAGCCAATATGTGTACACAAATGGGGCAAACTTCCGCACAGGCAATTACAGTTGGTGTCCCACAGGAAAATGTCCTAGGCCCTCTTCTCTTTCTCATATACATAAATGACCTACCAAATGCATCGCAACTACTCAAACCCACACTATTTGCAGATGGCTCTACATACGTCTACTCTCACCCGAGCCCAGTCATGCTAGCCAATACTGTAAATACCGAATTAAAGAAAATATCAACCTGGATGAGGACCAACAAACTTACTCTAAACATTGACTAAACCTACTACATTCAGTTTGGTAACAGAGCTGCAGATGTGTCTCTTAAGGGGGCTACAACATCTGCAAAGGTCTCACAGAATCGTCTGTAAAAACCTACCATCCATAAAACACACTGGAGAGATTTTCTATCATAAGGTACTGGGTAATTCTTAATGGCAAAAATTTTAGCAAACTTAGGGGCTACTTTACCATTACCTACTTCATGGCCCCAAAAAAAGTAATAGTATACTAGCCAAAGGATGACTTACACAAATTAACAGTTAAATGGAAACTCTTCTCAAAGACAGCTCTAAGTCGGAAGAAATGTTGGTTCCAAGTATCGGAAGCTACTACTATTTCGTCCAGACAAGATGCCGTACCTTCAAGTCCTTTGATAGCCTTTGACAGATAAGGCGAAGATTTCCTTCGCCTTATCTGTCAAAGGTACCTGACAGCAACCTTTAAGACTGTCTAGTTTGTAAACAAAAGTAGCCTTACCCATTGAGTCCACTACGTCATCCAAACTTGGTAGAGGGTAAGCATCTGGAATAGTGACCTTATTCACCTTACGGTAGTCTGTACACATTCGGAAACCTCCATCAGACTTCTTAACAAGGATACATGGTGAAGCCCATGGGCTGGATGACTCCTCTAATCCGTGTTCTCACAGAAATGCTACCTCCTGCTGAAGTAACCCCTGTTTTTCAGGATTAGCTCTGTAGGGGAGAGTATAATAGGCTTAGTGTTTCCAACATCTACATCATGATATGCCAGTGTACATTTTTTTCAGGAAGTCCGAAAATATGTTAGGGTAAATCTGTAAGAGGGCTGTTAGTCTTACTATTTGATTTTTAGACAGCCCCAACATTACAGGGCTAGGGTTCTTGAGGAGGACAGAATTAGGAAGCATTAACGTGAATTTCTGGAATGATGCACAAGGAATCAGGGTCGTCTACAGAGGCAGAAGAGAGTCATTACTGAGACTTTATGAGGGTTATTAAATGTTTTAATTTGATTTATGTGGTAAATTTTACTTTTCATGGGTTTATCTTGGGGAGCTACCACATAATTTACATCATAGATTTTACTCATTTTAAGATGTGGCCGGGTACAGGTTCCTGCACCAGCACCTTGTCTCCTTGATTGAAGAAGCGAAACTTTGCGTTTGTCCTACCGCTGTTTCATAGTGTTTTGAGCAGATTTTAAGTTAGCCTTAGCCAACTGACGGGCCACGTGCAACCTTGAAGAAGGGTTGTAGAGTGCTATGCAAGGCGTCTTCTCCCATCCATCCTTCCTTGAGCACTCGCAGAGGACATCATCCAGTGTGCCAGAAGATTACCTCAAATGGACTGTAACCTGAACATTAAAATGGTATAAAATACCGACAGGTTGTTAGGTAAGACACATATGCAACAGTTAGGTATCTTTATTATGAAACGTTTCGCCTACACAGTAGGCTTCTTCAGTCAAGTACAGAAAAGTTGATAAAAGCAGAAGATACTTGAAGACGATGTAATCAGTCCATCACCCTTAAAGTTTTGAGGTGGTCAGTCCCTCAGTCTGGAGAAGAGCACTGTTCCATAGTATGAAACAATATGATATTGTTTCATACTATGGAACAATGCTCTTCTCCAGACTGAGGGACTGACCACCTCAAAACTTTAAGGGTGATGGACTGATTACATCGTCTTCAAGTATCTTCTGCTTCTATCAACTTTTCTGTACTTGACTGAAGAAGCCTACTGTGTAGGCGAAACGTTTCATAATAAAGATACCTAACTGTTGCATGTGTCTTACCTAACGGACTGTAACCTGTTGATTTCTGCAAAGTTTCTCTCACTGCGAACACCAACATAGGAAGTGATTCATCCCAGTCTGATTATTAAATCTTTCCAAGGCGCCTTGGGACTGAGGATGATAGGCAGTGGATAATTTTTAAATTATACCTAGCCTGGTTAAAGCTTCCCTAAAAGTTTTGGCTGTAAAGTTAGTACCCTGGTCTACATAGACTTAGGAGTGCCAAAGTAAGATATAAATCTAGTTATGGCTTTAAGAATGGCTTTAATGATTATACTGCGCATTGGGACTGCTTCTGGATACCTAGTAACTTTGTCCGTGATAATAAATAAGTACTGGTTTCCTGACTTGGATTTTGGTAATGGTCCCACACAATGAATGATTAGCTCTGCAAACAGTTGTCCATCTGCAGGTCTGGGATGAAGTAGCGCAGGTTAAATGGGGCGTCCAGGTTTATCTACTTGTTGACATTCCCTACAAGAGCGGTTGTGATTCCTCACATCTTGCTTTATTTTTGGCTAATAAAACTTTAAATATTCTATAAAGAGTTTTTGTAATTCCTAAATGATCTCTTAAAAAGGAATTGTCGGATATGTTCAAAATTTGTGACCTAAATTTCTTAGGAACTTCCAGTCTAACTGATTTTAAGCTCACCCCTTCCTCCTTACCAGTCACTGTGCAGAGCAGTAGGTTGTGTTTAATTTTATATTTCATTGTGTGATCTGAGTGAGATTACCCATGGCTGCCTAAAAAGCGAAGTTTAAGGAAGGATCTCTTCGCTGTTCTTCTCGAAAGGACATTCCCTCGGGCATGGAAACAGAGATTTCTGGCAATCCTGCAACCCTGGATTAGGAAGACTTGGGTTGGGACTTTTCACTAAATTTACGAGGCTCTGGCCAGTTTTTCTCGTAAAACAAATTGTCTAGCCCATGATCTGAGACGTCCAAGGATGGGTCACCATTCTCGACAGACATCCTTTCGGATTTTGCCCGAGTTATGGCCAACATAGGAGAAGAATTAGCCACTACAGGTTCTGGACATTTTGTCGAATTAAGAAAGTTATTACCCAGCAATAACACGGCATCTTTCATAGGGAATGCCTCAGAAACACATACAGTCAAATATCCTTTTAATATTTACTCTGCACATGTATCTCATGTAAAGGGAGAGAAAATACAGCTCCTCCAAATGCTTTGAAGAGAACGGAGGAGTGCAATGACGTCCATTCAGAGAGGGGGAGTACTCCCTCATTTATAAGGGAACAATGAGCCCTGGTATCCTTAAAAGTTGTTACTTCAATATTTTTTCATTCTCTTGAAGGGAGATGTGGCAGGTAATGTAGTATGGGGCCATATCACACACTACTTCTTTTTGGTTCATCTCAAAAGGGAGGATGTTGATTTTTCCTAACGACTGGGGTTTAATTGGGCAGTTTGACTTGACGTGGCCAGGTTTATGACATAGGTAACAGATTATTTCAAACTTTAATTTGGATCCCTGTTGATTTTGTGGTTGGCGCCTCTCGGGGCACTGGCGTCGTTGTTCACCATGAGTTTGATGTCGTCGCTCACCAGGTTGACCGCGAGTTTGATGTTGCTCATCAGACGACTTACTTGGTTGGCATCGTTGTTCACTTTCATCCTGCCACTTCATCCTCAAGTCAGAATCAGGTCCATGACGATCTCTATTCATGCCAGGCTGTTGGGAAGAAAGATTAGACAGCTCGGACAAGGAGCAGTTAGCCTAAAAAGTGTCAGCCAGCCGGCAGCCTCTAATGCAATGGTCAACGAATGATATTCAAGGCTCTAACTTCTGGTCCAACAAATTCCAGCAGGTTTTCCACCAAAAGTAACTGCACTAAGTCGAAGAAGTTAGCGACACCACTTGCCTTATACCACTTCGTAAAAGTTTTTGACTGCTGCCTTACAAAGTCTACATGAGACTGACCCAGCTGACACTTGCACAATTTGAATTCCTTCCTGCACTTGGCGGCAATTCACTGATATGCCCCCAAGAACCGTTGTTTTAACAACCCGATAATCAGCAAATTCTTCATTATTTAAAATAGGTGTGAACTCTTTCGCTTTGAGGTACAACGATGTGTGCACCAGTGCTGCCCAATGATCCCCGCGCTACCTCAATGCTCGTGCCTTATTTTTTTTTTTCAGATGCCTCGAAAAACAGTTCAGGCTCAGACTCAACAAAACTAACCCCCAAGGAAGGTTCCTTGAGGTTGGTGAGTGACTCTTGGTCTAGGGAATTGGATTTGTGCTCCAGTTCCCTGAATTAAACCTGAATACCTCCCACATCCCCCCACAGGCGCTGCATAATCCTACGGGTTTAGCCCTCTCCCTTGATTATAATAATATTAATAAACAAAGCGAAGTATTAACAATACTGCTTTTTACACTCTAAAGTAGTTACCAATAGTTTGTTTCAATTGCCTCCTCTTCTCTCAATCAAGCTCCTCTTTACCAAATACTCGTTTCTCTCTGGTTGTTTTGAGAATGAGTTTAGTTAACTCAAGCGCCAACGAAGGTGACTCGTCATGAGATAAACCCGGTGCACCACCTGCTTCACCAGACTGCTGCTCTGATTGCTCCCACATTACGAAGGAACCTAAGCAGAAATCAGCGATTAATAGTGAGAGTTCATTGCTATTCTGTGCCAATGGAACGAGCAATCCGCCAGCAACGATGTAGATAGTTTGGGCAGATTTAGAAGAGCATATTCAGACACCAGCCGCCTCACCCATGTTGGTGGTGTAACCCAACATAAAACGCTATTTGTAATGCACGCAACAAGCAGCAATAGCAGGATACACATAGTAGCAAGACTGACAGGCAGTACAAAAGGCGATAGCGTTGCAATATGACCGATACCAAGATCAGCTCTAGCTTCAGCTCCAGCTACTGGACAAGGCCTCCATATTATGAACACAAGTAATGAATGGCCTGTGAGACCTGGTCGTAATGGGAATTGGAACAAACAAACTCAGCAGAAGATTGTAATGCATATTTTGCCTTCACCCACTTTATAGAGATATGTACAATATTTACAGATAGAATAGTAATAAGTGTACGCCACAGTGACAGATGGCAAAGCAAAACCCCGAAAGAGTGCAATGTACTCAATCGCAGGTGGGCAAGTCTCCCAAATGCTTACCGCAAGTAAACCCACGTTGCTTCACCTTGGCGGGCTTTCTTGTATTGGACAATAAACCCAAGGTACGATTTAAGGACGGGTCCATATCGTCGTTAAAACCCTTAGCACCAGTTCGCGGGTTTGGGAGGCGCCTTATGGGGGGTGTGAATTCGCCGAATAAATTGAACATGCTCTTTGCATCCACATCCCTTGCACTATTCTCGCAGAAATGTCTTTGCAAAAACCCCTTAAAATACACCAAAATGTGCACATTAAATTAAAAAAACTACATCAAAAACAATCTCACATAACTTCAACATTTTCCTGTAGTGTTTCCCCATTAACCTTCAACACTCTTCAAAAAAAATTACTTACAGTAATTTTCAACAACCATACCACAGGGGTGGTCTCTCACAAAAACCCTTCACCCTATCACAGGGTGCTCTCTCACAAAAACCCTTCAACCCTACCCGAGGTCTTCTTCACGATAACCCCCAGCCCTACTCAGGGGGTGCTTTTCTCACGTAACCTTCAACATACATTCAATTTCTTCGTAGAAACCCGAACGCTCCATACAGTAGTGTGTCTGATATTAACTTACAGTAACTCACAGAAGTGTGCTTCACAGAAACCCTTAAAAACCTCCCACAGAAATTTCAACACTCACGTAGACTCGGCAACCCCAACACTACCTCCGTAGTGTCAAACAGTAACTTAAACTATTCTGTCTCCCGTAACAGTCAAAAATTTTATCTTCACATTGCGTCTCTTAGTAACATTAACAGAATGTTTCTCACAGAAAACTTAAAACATACATTTACAGTTGTATTTTCTTTTCCTTCGACAACACTTATATTAGTGTTTTTCCCCAGTAACCTTTCCTTTTCTCCACTAGTGTTTCACAGGAATTTTCAACATACTCACATTTAATCTTTTACGTAACCTCCAACAACACTAAATCCAGTCTGTCTCACATTAACCTTCAGCAACGCATAGACAGTTGCGTATCAAAACGCCTCAAAATATCTCTCACAATAACCCTTTTAAAATATTCACTGTGGTGTGTCACAGTAACCTTCAACAACCTACTCCAGTAGCTCAAAGGATGTAAAAAAGGGTTTGAATTACCTCAATAGTAAAGTAAAAAAGGGCACAAGTGCAAAAAAAAGGGACTTTTATTGTGGCAACTTTTTGCTCTCCAGGAGCTTTGTCAAGCCTTTTAAACAGTACATGGCCAGAGGGAAATTTTTGGCCAAAGTGAGTGCAAAACTGTGGATAGTTAGTATATGGATATGTGGGGTTTTTTTAGTAGTAGTAGTAATATAAAATTTGGTGAGGAGTAAGTATAAAGTAAATGGTATATATATGTAATTTACAATATGTAGAACTTACCGCACAAAAAGAAAAGGCTAAAAGCTATAAATTGGGTTTTTAAAAAAATTCCACCCCACGACCTCTTTCCATTATTTTGTAACTCTTACAAACTCTTTAAGCAAACGTTTGCCACATAAAAATGTCAATTATTGCAATTGTTCCCTTTTTTTTACAGTTCCCAGAAACCCCCAACTTACCCCATTGTTTTCACAAAAACCTTCATCCATATTTCCAGTAACCAACAAAACCCACACTACAATTTTCCGTACCCTCAAACTTTTTTAAGTATTTTTTCAAATAAACTTCACATAACAATTTGTGTCTCCCGCAACACAACTAACCTCAAAAGTGGTTTTTTACAAACCCCTTTCTCTTACAGTTGTACTCTGTAACTCCCACCAATTCCTACAGTAGATCTAAGTATCAAAAAAATCCCGAATTTACAGTTCCCAACAGTATCATGGTTTGGTCTTTAGAACCCAAAACCCCCCATCTAGTGTTTTAAAATTTCATCGGGAAAACAGGTTGTACATATCTCCCCAAGATTACCTTCAAGGTGATCTTTTAAGTGTGTTTTCAAAAAGATGGAAA